>CAAKHD010008602.1:5663-55426 GCA_901007705.1 Fistularia tabacaria | reverse complement strand
AAATTGAGTGGTTTACACATACGGGCCAGTGGGCTTGCCAAAAAAAAAAAAAAAAAAAAGGAAAAAAAAATCCAGATTGTACTCAAATGAGAAAAATGTTCCTGATGTGGTATAGAGAAAAATAAATTATTAGATAATTTCAAGGTCTACAAAGGGAAGAGTCCCAGATGAGGTGGCTGAGTTGATATACAATTTATTTCGATTTTCTTACTCATATTCCACATTTCTCTTTCTGGAAACATCACAGAAGACAGTTTATTTTCTTGGATACATGAAAATCCTGATCACAGTGGATATCATTGTACATAGTTTGTCTTGACTTTTTTTCTTTGACAGGATATATTGAGTTTTTTCCCTGTTATTGTAGACACATTAATGGCAGTTGTGACATCTGCCTTCAGTTGTGGCATGATGTCAAAAATCCCACTTCCCCATGGCTATTATTTTCCTGACAAACTGTGGCCCCACAAAAAGTGACAAGGAAATTACACTGACTATCTGTCCCCCTGCTTGATGCAAAATCACTGGTTGTTGCAATTAACCACTAAGGCCATAGCCATTGTTTCTGCATGATTTTAAAACTGAAATGCACCCAGTGAACAAAATGTAGTCCGAAGCTATGTAAAGAAATGAATCTTTACCATGAAACTTGTCAGGTTAAATTGCAATATATTAAAGATAAAAACAGATAAAGTAATGGGGTGACATACAAGGTTCCTGTAATAAATCCTTACTCCATGAAATTAAAACACTAAGTATATCTGTCTCTCTATCAGGGAAGGGCAGATTTATTGAATGAAATTAATCAGGGTCATAATTGTTCTTTAATTTCTGTCCAGAAGTGGGTGACCCATGGATACGTTTTTAGAAGAAATACTTTGCACTATGTAACAAATAGATGTTAATTCTAGTTGAAATTAAACTCTAAAGGGCTCCAAAAGGGCACAGTGGTTAGCGCTTCATCGGCTCACTGAAAGAAAATCCATGGTTTGATTCCAACAGAAAGCCTTTCTGCACATGTTCTCTGTTTCTGTTTGGCTTACCTCTATGTTCTTCGGTTTTCTCCCACAGTCCAAAAACATGCATTGGGTTCATGTAAACCCAAATTTCATTTTAGACTCTAAATTGCTACACTATGTGAATGGGACTGGTTTCATGTCTGTATATTTATTACAGTCTTGGTAAAATATAACTTGCTTGTCACGAAACTTTTGGAGACAAGTGTAGGAAAAAAAAGATTAATAATCCACAACATCTTTTCTAGATGCCTCACTGTCTATTCCATCTGTTTTCTATTTCCTCTGCCTATAACTGTACCTGCCAGTAGCTCCTGTTCATACATCTCTCTCTTGTAGATCCTCTGTGGCATACACTTATTACTGTTTTGGGTGAAATGACAGGTTCCAGCTTTTGTCCAGATTGAGTTACATCCAGCTGCCACATGCTTTGAGGATGAGGCATTAAGGACTCATTCATCAAACTGCATCACAAAGATAGGTCAAGGTGTTCCTCCACCCACCCACCCCCCCAACCCCCTGTTCTGACCTCTTTTCTGGAGTCATGGGGGAAGGACAGGCCAAGCTCAGGCTCCACTCCAGGCACAACTACAACATACTATGCATGTTATATTTTAAAATGAAAACAGTTCAGTGCACTTAAAAAGCAATGTAAACGAAAGGTGTTCATAAAAAAGCAGTTGTAAGTATATTTGGGAATCACGTTGGTATGATAGCTTATGTTTTCATTTGTTCAAATCACTTCACATCAGCACCATCTCCAATGTACATACAAAGCTTAGTGTCCTGAAAATAAATGTTTTAAACTTATATTTACATGGTTGTTTCGGCACGTAAACCTCAATTACGAAATATACTGTCAATCAATATGTTAATGCAGCCTCAGGGCGGCATGGTCCAGTGTCTTCTGGAGCCAGCCTCGGGGGCATTGTGCACACGCAAGAGTCTCCCAGAGCCGATCCAAAGCCCGGATAAATGCAGAAGGTTACGTTCGGAAGCGTGTAAAACTTGTGCCAAAACCAAATATGCGAATCGAACATAAGAATATCATACCGGATCAGTCGATGCTCAGGTTAACATCGACCGCCATTGGAGCCGATAATCTACAGGGTAACAGTGGAAATTTGGCTACTGTGGGTCGAAGAAGGAGAGGAGGAAGACGTGTTCGGAAGACGAGAGGGAAGAGGAAAGAGTCTGGGACTGAGAGTAGGGACTAAATATTAGGACAATGACAGACAAGCCAGAGAGTCGGTTGACATGATGCAGAGAAGGAAAGTGGATATACTGTGTGTCCAGGAGACCAGGTGGAAAGGTAGTAGGGCTAGAGGCTTAGGAGCAGGTTTTAAGTTGTACTATCATGGTACTGACAGGAAGAGAAATGGAGTATAGGAGTTATCTTGAAGGGGGAGTGTGTTAGGAAAGTTCTGGAAGTGAACAGATTGTCAATGGACTTAGGAGTCTCAATCTGGAAACTGAGGGTGTGATGCTCGATGTTGTTGGTGGCTATGCCCCACAGGTGATTTTGCGTCAGAAGAGAAGGAGAAATTCTAAAAATAAGTTGGATAAAGTGCAGAAAATCCCAGAGATGAACAAGTGGTAATTGGTGCAGACATCACTGGACATGTTGGTGCAAGCAATAGAGGGGATGAAAAAGTGATGGGAAGTTTGGTATCAAGGAATGCAGAGGGACAGACGGTGGTAAACTTTGCAAAAATGATTGAAATGGCTGTAGTGAATACTTTTATTCCAGAAAAGACAGGGGTATAGGGTAACTTATAAGAGCGGAGGTAGGAGCACACAGGTAGACTGCAACTTGTCAAGGTAATCTGAAAGAGATCAGTGACTGCAAAGTAGTGGAAGGTGAGAGTGTAGCCAGACAGCATAGCATGGTGGTGTTTTGGATGACCCTGGTGGCAAGAAAGATAAATAGGACAAAGGCAGAGCAGATGACAAAGTGGTGGAAGCTGAAAAGGGAGGAGCTGAAAAAGGCTCTGGGTGATAAGGGAGAGCTTCCGGATGACTGGACAACTACAGCTAATGTGATAAGGGAGACAGGTAGGAGCGTACTTTGTGTGTCGTCTGGAGGGAAAGTAGATCAGGAGACTTGGTAATGGAATGAGGAAGTGCAAGAATATTTACAGAGAAAGTGTTTAGCAAAGACGAAGTGGGACACTGAGGGAACTGAAGAGAACAGACAGGAGTACAAGGAGATGAAGTGCAAGGTGAAGATAGAGGTAGCAAGGGGAAAACAAAGGGCATATGATAACTTGTATGCTCGGTTGGACAATTAGGAGGGAGAGAATGATTTATACAGGTTGGAAAAACAGAGAGACAGAGATGGAAAGGATGTACAGCAGATAAGGGTGATTAAGGATAGAGAGGGAAATATATGGATGGATGCTCGAAGAGTGATGGGAAGATGCGTAGAGTACTTTACAGAGCTAATGAATGATGAAAATGAAAAAGAGGGAAGGGCACAAGAGCTGACTATTGTAGACCACAAAGTAGCAGAGATTAGTAAAAGTGAAGAGAGGAAAGCATTGAAGAGGTTGAAGATTGGGAAGGCAGTTGGTCCTGATGATATACCTGTGGATATATGGAACTATCCAGTCGAGGCAGTGAAAAGAGTAGTGGAAACTAGGCTGAGAGCAGAAGTCAGCATTTGTGAGCAGTATGGCTTCATGTCTACGAAGAGTACTATAGATTCAGTATTTGCTTTGAAGACACTGATAGAGAAGAACAGAGGAGGTAGGCCCTGCATTGTGCTTTTGTAGACCTAGAAAGACCTAGAAAGACCAAGAATACGATAGGGTGCCGAGAGAGGAACTCTGGTATTGTATGAGGAATTCTGGAGTGGCAGAGAAGAATGTTAGACTGGTGCAGGACATGTATGCTGGCTTTGAGACAGTGTTGAGGTGTGCTGTGGGTGTAACAGAGAAGTTCAAGGTGGAGGTGGGACTTCATCAGGGATCACCTCTGAGACCCTTCTTGTTTGCAGTGGTGATGGACAGGCTGACTAATGAGGTTATATAGGAATCTCCATTGACCATGATGTTTGCAGTTGACATTGTGATCTGTAGAGAGAGCAGGGAATAGGTTGAGGAAAATCTTGCGAGGTTGAGGTTTGCTCTGGAAAGGGCAGGAATGAAGGTAAGTCCCAGCAAGACAGAATGTGTGTGAATGAGAGGAACCCGGGTAGCACAGGGAGGCTACAGGGAGTGGAGATCAAGAAGTTGGAGGATTTCAAGTACTTAGCGTCAACAGTCCAGAGCAACAGAGTGTCGAAAAGAGGTAAAGCAATGGGTTCAAGCAGGTTGGAATGGATGGAGAAAAATGTCAAGGGTACTATGCGATAGAAGACGATCAGCCAGAATGAAAGGAAAGGTGTACAAGACAGTGGTAAGACCAGTGATGCTGAATGGTCTAGAAAGTGACAGTGACAAAAAGACAGGAGGCACAGCTGGAGGTAGCAGAGATGAAGATGTTGAGGTTTTCTTTTGAAGTCACGAGGATGGATAGGATCAGAATGAGTCCATCAGAGGGACAGCCTATGTTAGATGTTTTGGAGAGGTCAGAGAACCAGACTGAGATGGTCTTGTACAGAGGAGGGAGAGTAAATATATATTGGTGGACAGATGCTGGAATTGAAGCTTCTAGGCAGGGGGTCTAGAGGAAGACCAAAGAAAAAATTGATGGACGTAGTGAGAGAGAATATGAACTTAGTTGGTGTGAGACAGGAGGATACAGTGAATAGGGTTAGATGGAGAAGGTTGATTTGCTATGTCGACCCCTGAAGGGAAAAGCGGAAAGGAAAAAAGAAGACCCTAAGTCAATATGTTAATATTGTCTGGCTTGTTTTAAGAATATCGGATCATCAAAATTACCCTTAATAATAATAACAATAATCATAAGTAGTGTCAAACACTGAACATTATACTGAGAAGAATGCTGATTTCCTTGCAGCAAAGTGACAAGAAGAACAAGGACAAGACAAAGACCTACATAAAGAGTGGTGTGTCAATAACTAGCCAATAAAATGAAACCAAGTAATCAAGCAGGCAGGATAATAATGAATACAACTCCATTAGAAACAACAATATCATAGAACTCTATTGAATAAGAAAAAATGTTTTTGTCTGTATAGACAAATGTTATATGCATTTGTATGTGCTGCATTACCCATAGCATTTCAACATGGTGTTAAGGGTCGTGCTTCCTCACCTGTTGTGCTTAAATCTGGTGCAAAAAGTAAAACCAGCCCTTTACCAACAGTTACAGAAAAAGCCATTCATTTCAATGCCATTGAAATGGGCTTTTTAATACACCTAAATGTGTTTTTGTGAGGCTTGAGAACTAATGTACCCATTTGGTGCCTCAGCGACACCATTGTCAATGTAAGTGGTCCCATTGAGGTAGTTTACTGAGAGAGGCCACAAAAGCGCTACTGGATCACTGAACATCTGTTGTCAGTGAAGTCTGACCTGTGACAATCTGCTGGGATCCAGCTGCTCATCAAGCATCTGCCATGCAGGAGGGGGAACTCCAGCAGGTGTGCAGCACAGTTGTGCAACACAGGAGTCAGGCTGAGGATAACAGGAGCCTGTTGCCAGGCCATCAGTGCCAGATTGTCGGTCTACTACTCATCCTTTCCTCGCAAGTCACTCACTCCAGAGTTCCATGTTTCGCCCTTCCTCACAAGTCCCATGTTCCAGAGTTCCACGTTTCGCCCTTCCTCGCAAGTTCCATGTTTTGCCCTTACTCACAAGTTCCACATTTCCCCCTTCCTCGCAAGTTCCACCCTCCCCTTTCTTTGCAAGTCCTTCTTTCCAGAGATCTACATCTCACTGGCTTCCCCGCAAGTTCCTGAGACTCCTGTGATCCCAGAAGCAACCTGGACCTAGCTGAACAGAGCTTGGTGGTCTCCTCTCGTTACGCTGTGCTTAGGTCACTTAGCGATCAAAAGGAGATCACCAACCAGCATCTGGCTCAGCTTACTCAGCTGCTACTTAAACTTCAGGCTAATCCACTGCCCCCTCCTCTTGCAAAGGTCCCCACCACTCCACCAGTCTCCCAGGCCCTCTCCACCTTCCAAGGAGTTAGCTCCCCTATTGCGGAGATATTCCTGGGAGAGGTAGGTAATTGAGGGGGGTTCATTTTACAGTGCACCCCAGTGATCAATCATTCACCAGATTGATTCCCCCATGATGATGCCTTCATCCTCAGACTCCTCTCTGACAAGGCGCTAAAATGGGTTGTGGCCCAATTCCAGAACTATTCTATTCTTTGGGTGCGCCTTTAAGAAAGTCATCGAGGAATTTAAGCAAACCTTTGCATCGAGGAATTAAAGCAAACCTCTGCAAGTATTCTGACCTCATTGCCCAGGCCAGACATCTGGGTGTGATTAAACAGGGTCAGGGAACTGTCTCCGAGTTCTCCATTTAGTTAAGAACGTTTGCCACTGCATCTGGATAGAACCCACCCCACACTGAAGAGCCCCTTTTATTGCGCTCTCAACGACTCCCTGAAGGGTGAGCAAGCTCACTTGTTGGAGCCTGAGACCCTCGATGACCTCATATCGTTGGCAACCCGCCTGGATAATTGTCTGAGGGAGAGAAGCAAGGAGGGAACTAGACTAGAGGTCATGGGCAAGACTAATTTATCATCTCCTCCCAGCTCTCTTTCTCGTCCAAGATACAAGTCTTCACTCCAGAACCGATACAGGTCAGCTGGACCCGACTGTCCCTGAAGGAACACCACCTTTGGGTCAGGAATGGCTTATGTATTTATTGCGGGAGGCGGGAGCAGAACTCTGCAACGCAATCTTCCTCGTTTAACTGAACAGAATCTTATCAATCCCAGCATGGCACACTCTGGATGAGAGGGTTCTGACCACCATTACTCACGAAACCAACCCACTCACTCCAGTCACTTCAGGTAACCATAAGGAAACTATTGCGTTCCTCCTGCTGCTAACATCCAGCTTGTGTTAGGGTTTCCATGGGTGGCCCTACACAACCCTCATGTCAGTTGGGCTAATCATAAACTTGAAAGCTGGAGTTTGTTTTGCCTGTCTAAAATCTGCCCTACAATCTTCTAACCAGACCTCTCTTAAGGCACCAGAACCGACCATGACTTAACTTCTGTTCCACTGGAATACCACGACTTGCGCACAGTCTTCAGCAGGGATAAAGCTCTGTCCTTGCCATCACACAGGCCATATGACTGTCTGATAGACCTACTTCCGGGAGCCTCTGTACCTAGAAGTAGGTTTTAAAACCTGTCTAGACCCAAGCGTGAGGCCATGGAGACGTAAATCCGTGATTTTGTTGCTGCTGGACTAATCAGACCCTCCTCCTCTCCTGTGGGAGCTGGATTTTTCTTTGTTCAGAAGAGGGACAAGACTCTATGCCCCTGTCTCGACCATCGTGGATTAAATAGTATCACTGCCAAGAAAAAATATCTCCTACCACTCATCTCCTCCACTTTCAAACCCACTCAGGGGTCCACCATTTTTACAAGGTTGGATCTCCAAAATGCCTACCATCTGGTCAGGAGACGGTCAGGAGACGAGACGGTGATGAGTGGAAGACGGCTTACAACACTCCACTTGGTCATTTTGAATACCCTTTGATCTCACTAATGCCCCTGCTGTTTTTTCAAGCACTTACCAATGATTTCCTCCATGATTACCTCACCTAGTTCTTGTTCGTCTATCTGGATGACATTCATATTTTTTCTAAGTCCCTTCGAGATCACCGTCAGTATGTTCGAAATAGTTCTGTGACTGCTGGTGAACCGCCTCTACGTCAAGGCCAAGAAATGTGAGTTTCATGTTCCCTTCATCACATTTTTTGGTTACATCTTTCGGCGGGCAGGTGAAGACAGATCCGGTCAAAATTAAAGCAGGAGCGGAATGACCAACTCCCACTGACAGGAAACAGCTCCAAAGATTCCTTGGGTTTACCAACTTGTATTGTGGTGTGTTACTGAGGAAATGACGGCGGCTTGTATAGGAGTTTCCAACTTTATTCTTAACACACCAACAGAACAATTCAACTCTAGAACTTTCAGGTATGCCAGTATATATGCACTCCATAATCACGCCCCCCAAGCCCTCAGTCCCTGGTTGAGAGGCCACACCCTTCAGTGTCCACCACAGTAACTCAGATTCATCCGTAATTACAGTATGGTTGCAGCCCCTCTTACCAAGTTAACCTCAGTGAAAACAATGTTTTCCTGGACTCCAGAGGCAGATCTGGCTTTCCTTCAACTAAAGGAGAAGTGTACATCAGTACCTTTCCTCATTCAGCCTGACTCCCAAGGACAATTTGTTCTTGAGGTTGATGCCTCTGAAACTTCACCCTTGTGCCTCTTTCTCCCACAGGCTGTCCCCTGCCGAAAGAAATTACGAGGTGAGGAATCGCAAACTCCTGGCCATCAAAATTGCTTTGGAGGGTGCTGAACATCCTGTGCTAGTCTAGATGGATCATAAGTGCCTAGCTTACCTACTGTCAGACAAACGTCTCAACTCATGTCAATCCCGTTGGTCTCTTTTCTTTTCCCGGTTCAACCTCTCCATCTCGGATCGTCCTGGTGCCCAAAACACAAAGCCAGATGCTCTTTGGCGCCAGTTCTTAGCAAATGAAACTGAGGACCCAGCACCCATACTGCCACCCAACTACGTTGTTGGGTCTCTCTCCTGGGACATTTAGGATATCAGATGGAACCAGATCCCGGCACAGGTCCGCCAGACAGAATGTAATTCCCTCCCCGGTCCAATCTCGTCTCATTTACTGGGCCCACTCCGAATCATTGCCCTCATTAACCGCTAATTCTGGTGGCCATCCATCCACACTGATGTGAAGGACTACATCTTGCTTGTCCTGTTTGCCAACAACAAATCCTCCCATCAACCACCCACTGGACTCCTTCAACCTTTGACAATTCCAAACAGACCCTGATTGAATATTGCGATTGATTTCGTCACTGGACTTCCCCCCCCACTAAGGGTGTGACCACCATTCTCACCATTATATACCACTTCTCTAAAGCATGCGTCCTTGCTTCCCTCAGCCTTTCAGACTGACCAACTGCTGGTCAAACATGTCTTCCGTCTCCATGGTATCCCCCAAGAGATTTTGTCTGACCATGGACCTCAATTCACCTTCCAGGTGTGGAAACACTTCTGTCTTGCATTCAATGCCAAGGTCTCTCTCACCTAAGGTTTTCATCCCCAATCCAATGATATCAGAATTTCACTCTTCCCTTCCATCTTGTTCCTGGGGGCGGCCATTGAGGGGGTTTGATGTTGGGATCCGGTTGCTCCTCAAGCAGCAGCCGTGCAGGAGGATGAACTCCAGCAGGTTTGCAGTGCACACCTGCAAATCGTCAAGCCTCCTCAGGCTGAGGATAAGAAGAGCCTGTTCAGAGCCATATTGTTGGTCTACTACTCGCCCTTTCCTTACAAGTCCCTTATTCCAAATTTCCAATTTTCGCCCTTCCTTGCAAGTCTCTTTTTCCACGTTTTGCCCTTCCTCGCAAGTCCCTTGTTCCAGAGTTCCACGTTTCGCCATTCCCTGTTCCAGAGATCTACACTGGCTTCCCCTCAAGTTTCCGAGACTCCGTGATCCCAGAAGTAGCCTGGACCCAGCACAGTCACGCCTTCATCCTTGTAAATAAATCCCCGGAAACGCCTACCTCCTCATAGTGTTCTTGCATTTGGGTCAGATACATGCAATTAACATGACACAATCTTTTACAAACCTTCCAAAAAATTCCACTGTATCACTAATGTTTTATCCTGCCTTCTAGGATTACTTAAAATATACAATTAGTTAATTACATCATAAATCCACTTTCAGAGCACAAATCTGGTGTAATGTTATTCTGGTTGAGATATCATGTTTAGGTGATATGAACAGTTTGTCAGGATTCAACGCTTCATAAGGAGAAAAGTTGTCAATTTGAAAAACTGCCTGTTGTGGTAAAGAAGTTGGGCAGAGATATCCAAGCATAAATGTTTCATGGAGATTTTAATAAAGACCTAAAAGATTTAATATTTACAGGACAAGACTTGAGCGAACTGCACCTTGGGTTAAATGAATGTATAGTTCATAATTTATCAACCCACATTTGGTTACAAAAAAATGATCAGGCTAACAAGTTAAATTGCCTTGTGAGACTTTCCCATTGCTATACATTTAGAGGAGAAGGGTATCTTCAATGTCAAATTTTGCAACAAGTTTGCTCAGATTGTATTAGCTTTTAGACCATTTTAACAGAGTAGTTTCCAGGGGTCAATTCATCATCAAGTTCCCCAGCGGGGGTCAGTCCCCCCCAATAAAAACATGATGTCAACAGTAGCACAGGAGAATCATACTCATAGAGAGGGGTTGATCAAGGGTTGATAGTTTTGACAAAAGTACAAGATTAAAAAAATATAGGGCATTAATGTTTGACCTGCCATTTGATGTTAATAATCACTGTCATTGACTGGTAGCAATGGATATAGATCTTCTGATTTTTTTTGTAACTATCTTGTGCTGTTTTATTGACACCAAAAACCACACCATATCTGGTCATACACATTTATTCACAGAATGTAAATGTTTTTTTGTTTATTAACAGCCATTTCAGTTCTAACTATTACCACAACAAAACATGGTTCACTGTATGGATATTTTAAAATTACAGCTAAACAATGCTTCCTTTTCTGTTACAAAGAGACAACAGTGTGATACTGTGGATTAGCTTTATTTTCCATCAAGAAGAGATGCAAAAACTGCTGAAAAAGGTAAAAAAAATAGTAGCATGTTTGAACTTCAAATTATATCCCTATAATGTAAATTTTGGAAAAAACAAATGGGGTTGGACACTGAAATCAAAAAGACCTCCTCAAGTTCAAGACAGTTTTATATCCCGAATATAACTATAGCCATTGTCCGGCAGACATCCTTTCCAAAATTACAAAACTTCCTCAGCTGCTTCCTATTAAAGGTAGGGAGCATTATCTTAATTCAAACATCACACTGGATATCTATGATTGTCACCCTTGCTTTCGGGCTTAGCCAAGCCACCATGCAGATGAAACTCATTTCAGTCACTGGCATCAGAGACCTGGTTTCCTTGCGTATTGACCCAAACTTTATGACCCCCGTGAGAGCTGAAGCATGAGACGTCCTTTCCAGCTAAGGACCTTCTTCATCACAACAGATTGGCGCAGTTCCAATATCACAGACACTGCACTGATTGGACCATCTAACCCTAATCCCATTTTACCAATACTCATGAACTATTCCTGAAGATACTCAAACTCCTCCACTCAGAACAGCAACTCTCTAAACACAGAGCATGCAGTATGTTAATTTATTGCAGAAAAATGGGTTCCGACGTAGAGATGCTAACGATCGTTCCCACCGCTTCATACTCAGTTGCAGACTGCACAGAGGCCTGCTGAAGGTCATGGTGAGGTGAGGCCAACTAGACCCGTAAATGAAACTGTCCTCCCAGAAACTGTGCCTGCAGACTCTATCCATGTGGACCATGAAGACAATTGACAACAGCCACCACTGGCAAAGCCTTACACCCATAGGAAATATGTTTGACACCCTGACCTATTTTGGTCACTTCCAAAATGTGTGCAGAAATAGGATAGCTCACAACAACCCCATCATCCATACTTCCACAGAAAGTTACATTTTCCCACAGAACAATGACACAAATAGGCTTGATTTTATGAAAATGTTTGATAACAGCTATTTGATTATGACAGATATTTCCTTCCATCCCCACAAACCGTAACCAGAAATCAATCTCTTTTTTTGCCGGGAAACTAGATAAATTAGGCAAAATTTGGTCCCTTATGTTCGTCAAAGAACAAATCCATTATCAGTGACTATGCTGACCTTCTAACATGCCATGGCATAGAACATCTATCAATTAAACTTGTTGATATTTTCTCTAATCTACACCTTCAGAGTCATTTCCATAATATTCATTTGCTAAAGTGATCTTTATTCAGAGTCACACTTTCCATGAGATAGTTAATTTAGATTATGTCAATGTAATCGATAATGCTATTACCTCTCAATTATCTATAATCATGCTGAGCCTATGAGATTGACTCTGAACTAATATTGTGCAATAAATTGAAGCAGACAATTTCGAAAGTTACTAGCAATCGCTTTCTGCAATTCACATTTCACTTTGTTCAAAAACATCCTCATGATTTTTTTTAAACAAAAGCCATGCATCAGCACAAAATATTTTTCAGAGTAATAGCTCTTGTAAAATTGAAATTTTCATCAATAAATAAGTAAATGTGTTGACAAGAATCTTTTTTTTGTTTTTGTTTTTTGCCAGAGAGGTGCAGGAATGGGGACATCTTTCTGGTATTTCAAAAAACATTCTTTTTGGATCCTACAGACGAAACAAACATAATTGCCATAGCTACATTTTGTAGAAGTTACATAGAGGAGATCTGTACATTAAGGACAACCTAAAACTGCTTTTTGATTGAAAAAACCTATTCTGGTGTACTTCTTTTACATGTTATATCCTCATGAGTGCTCACTGAGAGATCTATTCAGGACAGGGTGTTCTCTTTGTTTATGTACCATATTTTCCCGCTGGCGTGAAAAGATTGCAAGTTAATTTTTAATTCAGTCCTTTGAAACATATCAGTAAAATGGGTTTCCTAATTAACCTCAATGCCTACGCAGATTGAGGCAGGATGCAGCCTGAAACAACACCAGTCTCCATAGTGTTGCCTATTTCACTGAGACCTCTTTTCATTTCCGAAAAATAAGCCATCCCCAATCAGTCACTACGGGTAAGATGTCTTGGATTGGTAATACAAATGATGACACTAATTTGTACCACTGGTGAGAAATACAAAATAAAAACAGGACTGTTTTGTTTACCAAATGGAAAAATAAGTTGATCAGGTCTTTTCGGTAAGTCCCCTTGCTTTCACATCTGACAGAGAAAAAAAACAGTTCAGGCGATGGCCACATATCTGTTGTGTGAATGGAAACAAAGCTTATGTTAAGCCGCAGAGTTTGTGTACAGAAGTCTAACATCCATCATCTTGTTATTCCCTGTTTGGGAATGAATCAGGTGAGTGGAGTTATCTGGAAATCATGCCACCATGTTCTATTGATTTTATGTTCCGAGGACTGTCATGCAAAGACTGTTATATTTGCTGTGACAGGTCTTACACCTTGTCCCTAAAAGATTGAAAAAAAATGTTTAAAAAAGGCAAATTCAAGTTTGTTTTCAAACGGAAAAATGTAGAAAATGAAGTGGCAGCGGTTGGATCAATGTCTCATTTTGAAATAATAATTTGGGCCGTCAACATAAGTTCAGTTAGAATTTTAACTCTGAATAAATTCTGAAAGACCACCATTTGATATGTCTATGACAGGAAAATCCTTTCAAATTCTTCATTGTCGGCTCATTTAAATCATAATAATTTTAGCAATATGACATCAACCAGCAATAACAGCATTCTGCAATAGAGTGAGGTACTATATTTTGCAGTAGGACCTGTGGCTTACAGTGTGATCCTGGTGCTTGGCTTACCATAACTGTGTTTTATAGAATGCTCCAAGTGTCAAAACTGAAACCTAGTGTGTTCCACTTATTCTACATGCACATCACAATCGGACATGTAAAGCATTATGACTTTTTCCCCATCAAAGTCAATATGAAATTCTGGTTGACACCTCAACTGATTTCCTACAGTGTCTCTAAGGACCATTCTGCATTTCTAATGTTTAAATCCTGAACAAAATTATGTGAATGATTTCCAGTATTATTCACAGAAATGAATATTACATTACAGTTGCTTTCTGTAATTAAGATAATGGCATACAAACCAAAAAAGGTAATCTTTGAAATGACATTCCTAGAATTTAACCATACCATTAAACCAAGCGAACAGATGCAAAATGGAAGAGTCTTGTGGTACTTATTGGAATCCTTGCAGTCTAAGCAACATGGTGAGAAGCATTTCATTACAGTGAGTTGTTAACTTCAAATGATATTCGTCGCTAAATCTACTTCATAATGTCTGGACACATTTTATGGTCTGTTCTAAACTACAAATTATTGGTCAAACTTGACTTTCTAATCACAACATCTGTAGAAATCTCACCCCCTGAAAAAACAATATGATGAAAAGCCTGTTTGCTCTCACTATGGCTTTTAAATCAGTTAGTCTATTTAGAATTCAAAAAATATTTGTAATCTGTTCCACACGGCAAGTTTTAAAATTGGATTTTCACTCAACATACACTGCAAACTTGGCTTAGTTACACTGTGTTTTGGAAATTCCTTAATGGGCTCCATTCATGAATTAAATTTTTTTTTATGCTTGCTATTTTTCGGGTTATACGTTTCCAACTCATGGCTGCAGTGGAATATATTGCTGTAGGCCACCGCAGCAACAGAATGCCTCATGTAATTGAGTTTATGGTGAAAGGTGATATTGCATTGTTTCTGTCATATTACAATGCATACCAGTTACAAACCAATCAACAGAAACAAAATAACACACTGCTCAAGCTGCATACACACCAGTCTGCAGAGTAATACGATTCTATCCAACTTGACCATGTAGGCTTGTTGTACTAGGTAGGCACCACTCCTACCTTTATATAAAAATCTTCAGCTATATAAAACTTCTTGGGAAGAAAGTAATTCAAGTTTATTTACATGGCACTCCTCATAAAAGAGGAATCAGAATGTGCTTTTTTCTTGTTTTTTTAAAATATTTTTTCTAATATTTCATCATCCCTTGTTCGCAGCCTTCTGGAGTACAAAAGGAGATATATGTGATAGACTAAACTGTCATGCATGTAGGTGTCACTGTCATTCGGATGTTTACAATGTACTCCCTGTAAAGCCACCCCAACAGTAATTGGTATGCATGCCTGTTCATATTCCTCATTCACAAAGTTTATTGTTCCCTCCACACCACAATAACAAAATGTGATCCCCAGGGTCCTTTCCATTTTGATTGATTAAATCTTGATAATTTAAAACCTTTCACTCGGACATTTAGAATCGGAATGCTTTTCCTTGTCATTGAAACATTGCTGTTACAACAAAATTGTAACAACAATGTTCAGTCTCCCATCTCTTTAGATTTGATGACAAGCCATTTTTGACTCACTATGATACGTCTTTCTTTGGTATACTGTATTATACTGAGGTTACGTTGAATAAAAAACAGATGCACTAAACATGATAAACATTAGAGGGGACGGATTGATCGATGTCTGGGCATAGGGGGTTCAGGGCTTGTCGGGATTCTGTCCCTCCTCCCAAGTTCCCCTTCAATCTACCATGTATTCCATGCACATTCATTTGGGATGTCAGAAGCCGTACATTGAGATGGAGGATCTGTCAAAACCACCGAAGTCTATAACCAGGACTCTACTTTTCTGCTGCTCTCTCCCCCTTCACACAACTGCTCTACGTCACCTGACTGCACTCAACTGAACCTAATCATTGGTGACCATTATAAAGACACCAGCCTCACATTGTGGCCAGATTGTCAAATAGCTGTTTGTGTTAGTATCATTTCCCTGTGATTTGAAACTTCCCAGTGTCTTCTCTGCCTGATCTCCTTTTTCTGATCCTTTTCATTCTTGACTCAACTCCTTGGTCTGCTCCCTTAGTCAGTTTGATCGCTTCCCCTTAGGGCTCACTCACTATTCCCTTCTCACCTGTTTAGGTTCCTCCAGTTATTTTTACCCTCAACTCATAAAAGAGTGAGAAAGATCCCACAGTCACTGTGCTGCAATGGGGTCCCAAAAAGCTGTATCCTGTGACAAGAACATGAAAATCACATACACCTACATATCTTTGCACATGTAGCTGGGGTGAATCCTATTTGCAATACAGGATCCAGAAAACTGTCCAAATTGCAGCTGTATTTATCCATTAATTTTTAAAAAGAAAAAAAAAAGTTCTTTATTAAATTATCCCCCTTTAATAAACAGAAAAGTTTAATGATAATCAAATGTTTGAAGAAAAAAATCTGAAGTCAGGGAAGCAAGGATATTGACGGGCACATGCCCCCATTATAGCTCAAAACCAAGGGAGGGGATTCCTCACAGAGTTCAACACAGACCAGCCGTTTCCTGAGGGTTGACCCAACACCAGGTGAGTTGATATTAACTCAGCAGTTATGTTTGAGGTCTTTCAGACTTTTTCTCTGTGTGCGACCGTGTCTCTGTTTGGATTCAACAGAATGCAAAAAAGTTCTGTTTGTGTGTGGATGCTGGCAGGTTATTATGTTTGTGTGGATATAAATAAAATATTCAAACGCTAACCTTGCCATCTAGCCCTGTGTTCTAGTCCTCCATTCACTTGGCTTGTTCAGTATTGTTTCAAGCAAATGGACAAAGCAGATGGAAAAGAATAAATACATTATCACAGTAGGTTAGCCACATATTGCTATCTTAATATCATCTACTCGATTACCAGTATAAAATATATATTTTTTGTCCATCTTGTGTGTTTTGAAGTAAAGATATCAATTAAAAAGTTACCCAATACTTGTTTCAGCAAACTTATAGAACTGTATTTGAATGTAATTCTATGTCTAGTTTTAATATCATTAATGTAACACTCATTTAACGTGCCATTTCACCAGATTCTGTTTTTCCTTTCCTGTTTTCCTGATTGTCTTGTGTGGATTGGTCTCCCAAACCTAACTTGGGTTCAGTTGCTTTTGCTAGACTATTTATAAGACTTGGTATACAAGTATAAATTACACCATAGTGGTGTGGTGCAGGAGGTAGAGCGATCTTCCTTGGAACCGAACATTCCTACTTCAATGCCCAGCTCATCCTGATGTGTCGAAGGGTTGTTAAGCAAGACACTGAACCCCCTAGCGTGGCAGGCAACTGCTCACGCGTCATCTATGATGGGTTAAACGCAGAGAAGGAATTTCCCCAGGAGGGATTACTAAAGTTTACATTATTATTATTAAAATGTCCAATGAAATATCAGAAAATATGAAGCATCAAACAGCATAAAGCTGAAGTTATAAACTGTGAAAACTTGTTAGCATATTAATTTCAGTTCATTTCCAAACTTTACTTTTCATTTAATGCCTGACTGGTTCACCAAATGAAACATCAACATCCATGGAAACAAAAGCTGCACCTGTACAGGGTTTACATCCTCTGATGCTGTTGTAATTTATTATAAAGGAAACATAGTTAATAGGAACCCATGAAGAGATTTGTTTTTCCACTGCATTCAGTGTATTTCACATTGTGGAGGTCTTTCACTTCATATGCTATCCCAAAGGCCTTTCAAATCACTAAAATCAATCTGAATCCTATTAGGAAGGAGACTCCAAATCAATATGGCATGTTATTAGGCTTGAAGAAATGTTTCGGAACAGTCCTGCATATTTCCTCCGCTTGGCTGATTGTCTCTTGAGAACCTCTGACCTGTCATTATTAGAGAATTATGCCATACATCAGCATCACATCTAGTAATTGATGCATTCTTTATCGTCTTTGAGAGCTGAACTTTTTAATACAACAGGCTCGTTTGTAATGTCACTTATGAGGATGTTTCAAGAGATTTTTTTTTTTCGCCTATTACTGTTGCATAAAGGAAGTATCTATAGAATTACTACTCCAAGAAAACTTGCCAATGTGTCAATATTTTGCTTTTTAGCTACAGTTGTCCAGTAGAGTGTGACTAATTTTTGCCTGAGCAGATTTGCAATGTCATGGTGAAAGTCACACCTTCTGAGGCACAATCCACTGTTCATTGCAAAGACCATAGAAATCCAATCCCAATCCAATTTAGCCTGTGATTGATTACCGTGCTGGCTGCTTAATTGGGTGGGCAGCTAGGCTAATAACTAATGTAGATACATAGGAACTATTTCCTTTGGCTTCCCTGTAAACAGTCTTGACCTTCCAAGCTGCATATTTCCATGTAGGATCATTTATCTGCAGCTGACTCATAAGAGGGCATCTCTCACTAATTCGGCTAATATTTAGATAATCTACTAATTCATCTTTAAAGCCTGGGATGCTTTCTGTAATGAATTTAAAGATTATACTTCTGTGTCCAGCATAACTCTTTTTTTGAATTGTGGAGTGACCTTTTCCCTGTAACCATCATTACCTCATGGCAATGATCAAGCAAGAGATTTTCTGGAGACTGAGGAGACCATTTACTTCTATCTAGAAGCAATTGTTTGTTGTTATCTGACAAATAATAGCCTTGAGGATGAGAACACAAGGGTAGCTACATAAATACGCTCATTGATGATCCATGTGAGATTCTGGTGTTGTGAGACAAGTGCTTGAGAGAAAATGATCCGTATAAGCTTTGCCCAGTGACTCTCATGTTGGTTTTTTTAAGGACTACAATGGACCATGTTGAAGATATGTGCCCTTCATCCTAATATTTATGGTGCTCACATTACACGTCTGCTCAGTTGAAGAATGATAGTCATGTAAGAAAGCATTTTTCTCTTTCTAATGGAGCATCTCCACAAAGACTGCAGTTTTTTTAAAAAGGCAAACCAAACTTTGGAAAATACAAGACAATTTACGGTGCCTTTTGGCCTCCCAGTTGAAAGCCCAGAGAGTGAGATCTGAACAACAAAAAAATGGCCATGTACAGTCTTTTGGGGCTCCAGGGTCAGTGGTCCAGGGCCGATAGTCCATCTGGCTCCGACTTATCATAAAGACTACAAAAACTGCAGCCCCCATAACTTTTATTTTGGGAGAGACAGGAGTCCTTCAAATCCCAATGAGCATAAAAATATTCCACAAAGCCAAAGTTTGACCTTCTGACCACCACATATAAAATGTGCAGCATATATAACACTTGACACAACTTCAATTTCTATTTCTTATCACCCTCTTCTCATTAATGCACGTATGTCCTTGCAGTCAGCATAACAACATCCATCCACCTATGCTTATTCTACACTTAGGGATCCCCCGAGACCCTGAGTGTAGTATAAGCTGGTATAGGCTGGAGCCTGTTCCGGCTGCCATGGACAAGATGCGGGATACACCTGGAATGGTCGACAGAAATTAGAAGGGCCAAATATAGATACAAACAACCATCCACTCTCCCATTCACTGATCGGGGAAATTTTTTCCAACGAACCTTCTGCATGTTTTTGGACTGTGCGAGGAAACCAGATATCCCTGAGAAAATCAATGCAGACACGGGGAGAGCATGCAAACAGTTGCAAACATGTTTAACAGCATGTACATATCTATTATATGTTTTACATATTGAATGCTTTTTTAAACATATTTTTTCCAAAGATATTGGAAATAAAAACTTTTTGAAAATCAATACAGCTAACCACTTTACAAGAGAAGTATGACCTAATCTGTAGCAGATCGGCGAACTGACAGACCACGTGTATTTCACAATCTAAAAAGAACAGAAAATTAGGTTTCATTCAGGTACAGTAGACCTGAAGATCAAGTAGAGACAGACTTGGGTAAATCAAGTTGCAAATTACGGATCAGCTCTTGCCTGATTTCTGATTGTATGCCAACAGTTTTGCACACAATCATCATCGTCATCATCCATATTAATTTCCTACTGATCAGATTTGGCTGGCTAGCACTCAGTTCACACTCTCACTCTAGCTTTTCCGTGGGGACCCCGAGGCATTTCCATGCCAGATGCGATATACAATCACTCCAGCATCCTCTGGGTCAACCATGGGGCCTCCTAAAATGTGGACATGCTCATCAACCTCAGAAGGCCCCAGGATGCATCTTTATCCAATGATCGAAACAAGTTAACTCATTCCTTTCAATGTGTACCAGCAATGGCTCCATTCTGACTTTCCCCTGGATTTCTTCGCTCCGAGCCTAATCCCAGGGACCATGTTGAGGAAATGCATTTCTTACTTATCATTGTTCTTTTGGTCCTGACCAAAAGTTTGTAATATGGGTGAGAGTTAAAACAGAAATGGATTAGTAAATTTTGGTCTTATTTTACTGGCTCAGCGACTTCTTCCCCACAACTGACCAATGAAGTGTTTGCATCACTCCAGACGCAGCACAAATCCACCTGTCAAGTTTGCGTTCCATCCTAATATCTTGACATGATTTTGTTACAAAGACCCCAAAATACTTGAACTTTTTCAATTGGGGAGGAATCTACTGTACAACAAAGAAGGGATTAGAAAAATGTAAAAGGAAAGAATTGATCCTGCGGTCCACAGACCAGATGCTCTCAAATCTTCTTTTTTCCTTTCAGCTTTTCGCTTCAGGGGTCGCCACAGTGAATCAACCTTCTCCATCTAACCCTATTCTCTGTATCCTCCTCTCTCACGCCAACTACCTTCATATCCTCTCTCACCACCCTTTGACTCAAAGCTTTGACAACTGGCAAGATTCTCCTTTCCAGTATCCTTGCACAACATTTCCCCCGGAGGCTGAGCAGCATGACCCCTCTGTATTTGGAACATACTCTCAAGTCTCCTTTGTAAGGACAGGCACAATTACCAAACTCTGTTACTCCATACACATCGACCCCAACCTCAAACTGACATTGAGGAGGCTTTTCAGCCAAGACAGCCTTACGATGCCCTCTCCATAAGTCTTAAAAATGTCATCCACAACTGGTGTCTTGCCAGCGCAGAGCTTCTTGGCTTCCTCAATGCCTCTATCAAAAATATTGATGACAGCTAGTCAGAGTCATTCAGCTCTACCTCCTCCAAAAATTGCATGTCTGTTGGGATCAAGATTTTCTCAGACTTCTGGTTCAGCCACTTGTTGATGTCCCTACTGAAGGTTAACAAGTCTTCCCCAGAGCTATAAACAGCTTGCCCCCTTGCTCCCCTTTCCTGAATCATCTCATACGTTTCGACAACTTCCTTGAAGAAAAAGCCATCATTATTATGTCTCCGAACCCCTCCCACACCATTGGTGAAGGCAGAAGCAAGGCAACCCTTCTGGCCCTTTGGTACTTGTCTGCAATTTTACAACACACCTAGGCCAACCATGTCTGACAGGTCTCATTCTTGTGCTTGGCAGCAGAAGTTGACCTGTGATATTGAGTAACAGTGTTACAACGGTATCAGACACGCCAAAAATCCACTGTTACTAGTTTAACTACTTGTTGAAAAAGGACATTTAAAAAAGGTATATTCAAATCTATCATTAAACTTCCTAAAAAGGTATCTAGCCTTTGCAAATACAGGGTTGTTCTTGTACCCTGCTAAACCATCTGGATTTTTAGCTGGCCCTGGTTTGCACATCACCAAAACACTGCCATCAACAATATCTAAACACTATTTTGCAGTCATATGTTTGTTGCACTGAGTTTTTTTTCTGAGTGACAAAACCATTTCATGCAGACTGAAGAGCATTCGACTTTGCCGACTCTTGACTGATATCAGCTGGACTGACAGGGGATGAATACAAAGAAAAGCTAGGGCATCATACCCAGCAGCACTGAGGTGCCAGTACATCAAAGCGAGAAGTGAGGCTTTTTGACAGAGGAGAGAGGATAGTGGGACAAGCCTCAACCCTGACAGTTCACCAGTGCGCTTTTGTAGATTACTGTTTGGTCTGTCCCTGGTGAACTATACACAGAATGTAAGCAAAGACAAGCTGAAAGAACACACATCAGGGTTTCTCTACACGGTAGCTGAAAGGAACCGCAGTTGTAAAAACAAAAAGTTGTGCCAGATGTTGGCAGGGCCCATTCCTAACGATCGTCATATATCCATCATACATATTGCTACTTTGCATCATCAGACTTGTTCTTTTCATGGAATAGCATAGACATGTGACAAAGTGGAGCAATGTGCATGACCTTCTATAATCACTGAACTTAAAATTAATATCATAACCGCAAGGAATAACCAGAACCTCAAACGGAGAGCAATCCTGTCAATTAAATATAACTGACATGTTTTCCACTGAGGGAAAAATCTGACCTTCCGTGGCTCTTCCCCACCACCACCCACACACATCCATCTCTGCTTATCTCTGGGGATCACCAGCATACTAGCTTTCAATTTACAAATAAGCCTGCTTAATTATAGCTCACTATTGGCTGCAGTCAAAGCTATGAATTATGTTCTCTACCACTGCTCACAACCAAGGTATTATACTGCTTGTGATAGCAATCAGCTGCTTTGATTCAAGGAGCTAACTTGGAAGTGGAGGGCATCTGCTGCTATTGGTGTAAGATGGATTGCTTCACATGGTCTGAATCAATAAATATTCCACACAAGCTAAGAATCAAGTTTAAGAATTTCCTCATTCCAATCCAAAGACAAGAATCCAGATTGATGAGGTTGTTTAAGGTAGCCTTCTATTCCCTGCTGTGATTATCACAAAAGGAGATACAATTTTTAGAAAATGTCTGGGCCATATCTGGGCAATCAACAAATCAGCTTTAAAAATGGATGAATGTGGCCTCAAACCATTTTAATTTCTGCATATTCTGCAATAGTGGGGGGAGGATTGCATGTTCACAATACTTTTTGTAAACATAGTAATATGTCTGAGCTTACACAATATTATGACAGGGGATGAGGGTTAGTTGGTCTCACCCAGTCTCATTGGTTATTACTTGGCTGCTAAATTATAAAATGTTATGCCCTGCTTCACTTCAAAACAGAACAGCCAGTCAGACTAAAGTAAATTCATACTCCTCTTCTTCACCCCAAACTCTGGCATGTCGCAACTTTCCCCTTTTTCCCACTTAAATTTCACACCTAATCCCATCGTAATCAACTCTCAGATGATCTGGGCGGAAGTATGACTTCATTTTGAATGACTTGCTCTGCTGTAACCCAAGTCTCTCCTCTGCAGAATAACCACTTATTTCTGGCTGCAACTTAAGAATAGACACACCTCTGGAAAATGTATGCATTGCCATCCTGTTTTCCTGCTTTGATAACATCCCCAAATCCCCAATAGAAGAGTGGATGTGGTATTTACAGCCAGAGCGTTCAGTGCCCGTGTTCTTGACTACTTTGACCTCTTGTCCCCTACTGATAAGTAAGTGATTGATTAAAATAGAAAGCTGATGATTTTCTCTGATGACTTTCGGAAATTGTCCCTGTAAACAATTTATCCACCTTCTGGCATCTTTAAGCTGAAGCAAGTTTAAAGCAATTCAGAGAGTTTGTAATAGTATTGTTATAGTTTCTAAACTTCCCCAGAAAATGTGGTGGAAATTTCCAGTAGACTCTTCAAGGTCCTCTGCAATCTGACAGACATGTCCTGTGCTTGAACCGAACCAATTGTTTTCTTTCTGAGATTTCATATACATTGTCCATTGACATCAACTACATCTAGAAAGTTTATATATATATATATATATATATATATATATATACATATCAGTGTGTGTGTGTGTGTGTGTGTGTCTATGTTTAAATCAACAGCTGAATGGCAGTGTATATTCACAAGCCTATATGCCTTTGTTGCAAAACAACAAAAGACATCTGTCAACCCCCCTCAATACCAACACCAGAGCTCCACGAGGTTGTGTCCTCTCCCCTTATCTATTTTACCTGTACACTAATGACTGCGCCTCCAGCCACTCCTCCATCAAGCAGGTTAAGTTTGCGGCACCGCAAACGGGCCATGAACAGGAACCCGTTAGTATTTTCCACAACGGCAGAATCAGGCAGTGGGCTAGAAGGATGGTAGGGGACCCATCACACCCAACTCACTCCCTGTTCACAACCCTCTCACCCAGCCTGCAGTTTCAGGTCCATCAGGGCTCCTCAACATATCCTTGTAACCCCCCATCATTCTAAAAGAAACTTGCCCTTCTCATTGCGCATATATCTAACTTAAATTGTATATTTTCTAAGCCTAACCTGTGTTTTTTGTTGTTAATTTAATGTTTCTCTTTTTATGACTTAAAACTCTTATCTTCAATTTCCTGCTATAAGGCACTGTCATACCATGTCAGATTCCTGTTCACATTTTACATTTGGCGATTAAAGAGATTCTGATTCTGATTTCTTGATGAAGGGATAAGTGCAGAGCAGGACCTATACGTTTTGAAAACAGAATTAATACAAACCAGATCAGCTTCACAACACAACAACATATATTCAGCATTAACTTGAAAAGTCGGGTCCAGAAAAGAATTACAATATGGAAACAGGCCAGGGAAAGATAACATTGAGTTGCGGTTGAGATAAGTGCAAATTACAAAATCTCAGTTGACCCTCCAGTCCAAAGACAGCTTTCCAGTCTTCTAACACACACTGCCTGCCTAGCTGATGGTGCTTTGAGACTGCTTTTGTCTCTCCAACACAAGATTGTAACTTTGTGTGCTTCAAGCCCTTTATTACAATACTCCCTGAGTAGGAATAATTTAATTTGTTGCTACTTTCCATGCAGCACATTATCAGTGCGAACAACACTTGAGAAATCACTCAGTAATTTTGTTCAGGCTATCAAAAAAGATTAAGAAATTTATATCTTGGAGGAAACACAAATACTGTGACTTCATATACCAATGCAGTATTTGATACGCTGTAGCACATGGTCAATTTGAAACCCTCACATAAGTTGGTGGCGAATTTTTCTTGTCCGCCCATTTACTAGGTCTCCAGAGGAGGCTGGTAATCACTGCAATTAACTGTCTTCCTAATTAAGGCTTTGCTTGGTGCCTTAATGGGCTACACAATACCAAGAAATTAATCCATACTCAGATAATAAATCTGATTTGACAAAGCATGAAATCATTAACCTCTTGACCCAATAACAGTATCTGGAAATGTTGTCATATGTCTTTGCAACACACACAACAAATTATGAGTTTGCATTTCTAGGATTGCAGTTTTAGGAATGGATTTTTTTGTCTTTTTACATTTTGTCTCCTTTTCCAGTATATTTTACTATTAATGGGTCAGAAGTTGTTAGAACATGTTTTTCCCTTTTCCTAATCCCTTTTTGCAGGGAGTCAGGAGGAAAAATCTGGGTGGAATTGACTTTTCTCAATTGTTAGGATATATAGGGTACCGAGACGGAATACTACAAAATGACAAATGGAGTCAAGGATGACTTGATCATATGATGCTGCTCTATAGATCAGCAGTTTTAAATCAAAGAGGGAAAAGCCCGAGGCTCGTATTTCCCAACCCAACAGTTACATTAAGGGTGCATCCCCCCATTATGATAACTAATGATGCAGGTTAATGTAACACAACATGAACAACATTGTACAACTATTTACATGACAGAGTTCTCAAACCCCGAACCTTGGGAAGACTCTCAAAGGTCGTTTCAGCTGCAAGGGATTATGGGTTTCCGGCGGCCAGGCTTCCCACCCCACGCTACAATACAAATATTTTATGCTTTGAAATTATCTGAGGTCAAATGCAGAACAATCCATTGTTTTTAGAAGGTTAAAGTAACTAAAGTGATTATTATTTTGTTTAAATACTACTGATGTATTTTCTATTTAAGAAAAACAATATTCATGAATGTATTACAATCGTATCATAATGGATGGCAAAAAATAGTCCTAAAATTAAGAACCTTTGCTAAGGACAGTTTTGTTAACCAAGCCACTGTGTCACTGTATTGAATATCTCTTGATCTAAACAACTTTCATTTATGTGTCACTCCCCTGCAAAGATGCTTCGTCACCACGTCTGACAACTTTTCTGGCAGAAAACTCACAGCATATACATGCCAATCCCTCTGTTCACAAAGGCTTTCCCAGTTGGATATGTAAAAGTTAAAATTGACCTCTCAAAGACATAATTTGAAAATGCTTCCAGCCACAATCAGAGTCAGGGGAAAAAAACAAGTCAGCTCTTATTTCTTAGCATTAGAATACAATCAATGATATATCTGGGAGTCACAGTGAATGTATAGATGCACTGCATTAGAAGCTTATAATGGGCACTAGAAGGCAAAAGTGAGTATATCAATGGAAAATTAAAGGTTTTGATTTCAATCTCAAGCAACAGAAAAGCCAGAGTGTCTTCACAAGGCTCCAAAGTGATCATTTGTCCTATGGTATCACAGCATTTATCTCTCTCTGTCTCATTTTGTCTTAAACTGACACGCTTGCATTCACCCCCTACACCACCACAGCACAGCAGTATCTATATAGTGTTCTTTGGATGCTTAAAAGCATATAAAACTGTGACACTCAAATGTTAACAATCTAAACTGAGTGAAAATGAACAATTGTGGCAGACACTGAAGGGTGTGGCTTCTCAACCCGGGACTGAAGGCTGGGGGGGCATGGTTACGCAGTATATATACGGGTGTTCCCAAATGTTCTGCAGGTATATTGTTCTGTTGGTGTATTCTGAATAAAGTTAGAAGCTCCTCCACGAATCCGTTGTCATTTCCTCATCAACACGCCACATAGGTGACCTTGACATGATCATGTCTGACAGCGAGGAAATATGCGATTCCACCTCAGCCACATCGCCCCATCTCGCACAGCTAGCCCCGCCCATCGCGGCCAACCTGCTGCCGTAGTTCTGGCAGAGTAACCCGGCTGCTTGGTTTCAGCACGTGGAGGCGATTTTCCACCTGAGTGGACTTTTTTGGTCGTCGCGGCGCTGGACCTGCAGACCACCAGGTGGTCCATGGAGCTATTGCGCGACCCCCGGCCGCAGGGCAATTTTGCCGCACTACGGAACTTGCTGCTCCGGAAATACAATCTGTCACCCACGGAGCAAGTGGACAGGCTACTTTCTCTGTCCGGTTTAGACGACAGGTTGTCCATGCCTTATGAAGAACATGTTGTCGCTACTGGGATCTGACGCTGGCGGATTCCTTTTTCAACATGTTTTCCTGCGGCAACTTCCTGCGGCAACTTCTGACCACCTTACAGTCACAGCTCCAGTCTGCTGCCTCAACAATGGAGGCCTGGAACGTGGCCGACTGAGACTAAATATCCTTTGCCTCCGCAAGGACGTGATTGAAGGAGCTGGGAGTTAAAACTCTGTCTGACAGGGAATTCTGACAGGCGGTCCCAACAGACCCTCACAATGCGTCTGGATCTGCCAGGTCTGACCGGCATGCTCCCTTACCACCGGAGCAAGCTCACCACCAGGTGGTGATCAGTTGACAGCTCCGCCCCTCTCTTCACCTGAGTGTCCAGAACATGCGGCCTGAAGTCCAATGATACAACCACAAAGTCGATCATTGAACTGCGGCCAATGGTCTTCTGGTGCCAGATTTACAAGTGCACACCTTTATGTCTGAATATAGTGTTCGTTATGGACAATCTGTAACGAGCACAGAAGTCCAATAACAAAAAAAAGCTCAGGTTCAGATCCCAGTCGCACAGTCATTGCCCAAGTGAGCGTTGAAGTCCACCAGTATGACGAGGGAGTCCCAGAGTGGAGTGCTCTCCAGCAGCCCATCTAGGTACCCCAAAATGGGTGGGTAGTCTGAACTGCTGTTGGGTGCATAGGCATACACAACAGTCAGAGCCCGTCCCTCAACCCGAAGGCGGAGGGCGGCTACCCTCTCGCAAAACCGGGTTGAATCCAAACACACAGGCGCCGAGACGGGAGACCATTAATATCCCCACACCTGCCTCTCGCCGGGGACAGCTCCGTAGTGGAAAAGAGTCTTAATCCAGCAATCCCATGTGCTCTGGATTTAAGTCGGTGACAACAACTAAGTTAGACATTCGTTAATATCGGGTGATTAGAGTTTAATGATATGTAATGTAGTCGTCACAATTGCATCAGCGTAGGGAGCAGCGATGGTCACTCAGGCACTACAGTCATGAATGGTTACAGAAAAGCCTAACTTCATTACCCCCCATTAAATTTTCTTCCTGCTATTCAAGAATTTTTTTTTTGTTTGTTCATTTTGTTTTTCTGGTACCAAAGCCTGGTTCCCAACATCCAGGTCTCAGCTGTCAGTACTTCTAATAACACAGACTAATGATGAGGCCAGATCTTGTGATTTTTGTTATCTGTAGATCTCGTCCTACAATTAGACAGACACTCAGTTCGCAATTCTTTGGAGAGTCTTCCACTGCGGTGTGATTGCTAAATTAAGCAGTGAATGACATGCTTTGTGGTGCACATGACTCCCAACTAAAATAGGTCAGCCAGAAAGAGAACAGAGATGTTCCAGAAAATCCCTTTGTACAGTAGACGCAGGGGTTTCTAACTTCTAAAGAAAGAGAATTCATAAGCCCCGTTTACTTTTTAGGCTTAGAAAAATCCTAAAATTGTAAGGAACTTCAGGGGCCAATTTAGTGTAAAATTATGGATATATTCCAAGATTTATAGACAAAGCTTAAAGAAAGTATTACTTGGTAAGATAATTTTTAAGGCATTAAACATCAACACTACATCTGAACATCATAGCTATTGTCAAATATTGTAATATTAACATCAATGTAAATTATTTAATTGTAAAAATATTAATTTCATGTGATTTTTTCAATTGCGAAATACTTTCTCCCTGTGATATGGTCTGTGCCCATTACCACCATCTGCTTCACCCCAAGTCCTCTGTTCTACCAATGAAGAAAAGCTTGAGCAGTCTTCTGCTCTGTCATCACACTAAGATATATTTCATTCCAATATAGTGCACTTGTTTTTCAAATTCTGAGCCCTGTGGTCAGCTTTTCTTTGGGCTATTTGAAATAAACTAACCTTGGATGGCTTCTTTAAACAACAAATTGTTATTAGTCTAAACAAATAAAATTCACAAACAGGTCATTCCATCCATCCATCCATCTTCCGCCACTTATCCGTAAACGGGTCGCAGGGGCAGCAGCCGTAGCAGGGTGGCCCAGACTTCCCTTGCCCCAGCAATGTGGTCCAGCTCTTCTGGGGGGACTCCAAGGCGCTCCCAGGCCAGCCTAGAGGAATAGTCTCTCCAGCTTGTCCTGGGTCTTCCCCTTGGCCTCATCCCAGATGGACATGCCCAGAATACCTCCCCTGGGAGGCGTCCAGGAGGCATCCTGTACACAAGTCCAATACCAAAACACCAATCGGGTTCAGATCAAGTCTCACTGTTGTTGCCCAGGTGAGCTTGAAGTGAGGTTGAAGTCTCTCAGTAGAACGCGGAAGTCCCCAGAAGGAGCACTCTCGAGCAGCCCCGCTAGGGACCCCAAGAAGTGTGGGTAAACTGAACTGCTGTTGGGTGCATAGCCACAAACAACAGTCAGAACCCGTCCCCTCACCTGAAGGCAGAGGGAGGCTACCCTCTCATCCACCAGATTGAACCCCAACGTGCAGGCGCCGAGTCGGGGGCAATCAATATGCCCACCCCTGCCCGGCACCTCTCACCAGGGGCAACTCCAGAGAAAAAAAGGAGTCCAAGCCCCTTTCAAGAGGCCTGGTTCCAGACCCCACGCCGTGCATCGAGATGAGTTCAACTATATCGGGTCGGAATTTCTCAGCCTCGAACACCAGCTTGGGCTCCTTCCCCGCCTGAGAGGTGACATTCCATATCCCTAAAGCCAGCTTCTGCAGCCAAGGGTCAGACCGACAAGGTCCCCCGCTCCGGCCGCCACCCGGTTCACACTGCAGTTGACTCCCTTGTCCCTTCCTGTGGGTGGTGACCCCAGGGGAAGGGGGACCCATGTCATCCCTTCGGGCTGTGCCCGGCCGAGCCCCATGGGTGTAGGCCCCGCCATCAGATGCTTACCGTCCCCCCACCCCTGGGCCTGGGATTTCTTTTATAAGTTAGTCTGAGGAAATAATATTCTTATGCATCTCGTGATCAATATCATGCATGCAATTTTGTCATGTGGTCTTGGAAAAAAGAAAACCCGAGAACCTGAAAAAATTCCTATGAATCTAATACATAGCCTGTGAATTCTGAACATCCAATCTGTATTTGAACATGTTCGCT
Organism: Fistularia tabacaria; assembly: GCA_901007705.1. Classification (NCBI taxonomy): domain Eukaryota; kingdom Metazoa; phylum Chordata; class Actinopteri; order Syngnathiformes; family Fistulariidae; genus Fistularia; species Fistularia tabacaria. The sequence continues at coordinate 25,554 of CAAKHD010008602.1, read as the reverse complement.
TTTTGGTGTTTTTATATGTAGCTTTCTTGGGTAATCATAAGTCATAAAATTGTGGAAATGACCAAATATGCAAAAAATTTAGACTATTACAGTGGAGGTACATGTTCGACACCATACGCACAGTGAGCTTATATAAAAGTTAAAGAAATAATAATAGTTTTAATAATGTATTCTGTAATAACTCAAGCTGCTTTGAATACCCATCATTTCACATTTATATTGAAGGATGAGTATTTGATTTAATGATAAACCATAGTGGGGCTAATTACAGAAAATTCACAAGTGTTGCAATTCAGGAGACCGCCTTACACAAATAATGTACATAATAACCTTATCATAGAAATTATTTTGACCTTATTTTCAAAACATTTTGGAAAAAAGATGCAACAGCTTCTACTTTTCCGAATGACTGGTCCACATTATTATTTTATTTATCTATTTTTTATACTTAATGTTTCTTACAGTTTAGGAATCATTTCAGAGGAATAAAATCAAAGACATCGATTCATGAATTAGCTCTGACAGAACTGCAATGCACCCATTTTCTACAACTCCTCTCTATTCCTACCACAGTCATTAGGAAAACCATGAAGGAAAATGTGAAGACCTGTGCTATCCACCATCAGTTCTGAAATGGACTCTAACTCTGATCTAAGACCTAAAACCGTATCTGAATATAACTAAGAAATACCATACCTAAATTGTACCTGGCCACCCATCTCATACATATTATATATTTCTAAATGGATATTGAGTTATCAGGATTTACAATTTTTTGGAGCAAAATGTACCTGTTCTATTGTTGTGATATACTCTCCTCTGCTGTGTTGGTCTATCACATGGGCCATATAAACATCCACTGCTAATGTCTTGTTTCCAAGTGGAAAAAGAACTAATTGATATGTGATCATTCTAACTGCTGTCACAGTGATGGTTTGAACGTGACCCTTTTAGCTTCATCTTTGCTTTTGGTCACATCTTGTAAGGGTAATTTCCACTGATTGCTCTTTTACTAACGGCCTTTTGTCTCATACCAAACTGCAAACATTAAACTTGCCAATTTGTTTACATTTTCACACCCAGGGGAATGACTGACATCTGCGCTAATGTCATTTGCTGTGACACTGTCTTGTGCATCCCAACAATTGAAAATAATCTTGCAGATGACTTACTTATTATCTATTGGTCTCAAAAAATGGATATTCACTCTATCCCAATCCTAACCAGGATTTTCAAATCCCATGCCACCTATATATCCTAGCTGTGGAAAAAAGGAATAAACAACAACATGTTTTTTTTTGTCTCTATTCAGAAAGGTTCTTTTTTTTCTAATTGGGATAATGTTTCAACTAGCAAGAGGGAAAGAATTACTAATTGACACATACAGTATCTTCCTAGTTTCACTTTTATGGGTGCTGCTACAATGGTGCCTTCAATGGCTGACGTGTTTGCTCGTTCCACAGTTGGATTCGGCCAAAATGCATTGCAGACAACAGGACTGTAATTTTGTGGTACGGGAAACTGCAATGACAATAAAAGCTTCTTGATTCTTGATAGGAATTTGAGAAGGCGGTAACCAACATCAATCAGAGAATCTTAATAGAAATGTCACTCTATATCTATCTATCTATCTTATCTATCGATCAATCAATCGATTGATTGATCTATCTACTGTATCTATTTTTCAAAAAATGTGACACTAATGTTGGAATTGCTACAGTAGATGTAAAGAATTAAAAATGAAAGCAACACAGACACAAAAAAACAGTAAACACAAAAAAAAAAAAAAAAGTTCGTAAAAGTTTTAATGTTGTGAATTGAAGGGGTTTGATGATTGAAGGAAAATTCCTTTTGTTGACATGTTCAAACTGTAAGTTGTATTCTGGTGTTTGATGCATCCCTGTTAAATGAAAATGGAACTTCACAGATGTTTATTTACTTGGAAATTAGCAGACCACAACCAGTTTACCATTTGCTACAAAATAATGGAAAGGGTAATTTTTAATTAACTAACCATACTCTTAATATCTGATAGGCAGTAAGTGTTTAATATAGTCTTCAAATGCCTGTACTTAAGAGGCTCCCATACAGGTCTGAATTACATATTCCAAAGTACGAACAACGGCAGGCTATCAACCCTATTTTTAATGGCCATTTTCACAGCCTCTCAATCTGTCAATCAATTCATTTCTTTACCAGATTTGAAAATTTGAATTGTGGGAGCGCATTTTGTTCCCATCACCAACTCTGATTTATGATGTCCTTCAGGAATCAACAATAAAGCCTTCATTATTCAAATGTGAAGTCTTTCTCATTGCATTAACTGGAGCTTATAGATGGTGAAAAGCATTAAGATATCAAATTCAGCCAAACAATCAAATAAATAATACATACATACATACATACATACATACATACATACATACGTAAAGATCAAAAGTATGTGGAGATTAGACAAAATTAAATGTAGGTATATTTATGAATATAACAGTAAACGAATGAATAAATAAAAACAACCAACTTCCATCATTGTGATTCCTTTCCTTTAGTGGTTCGATCTACTTTTTTAAAAAGTGATTCTTATTTATATGGACAAAGGATAAAATATTAAACGCTATTTTTAATGGACATTCCCACAGCCTCTGAATCTGTCAATATATTAATTTCTTTGAACAGATTTGAAAATATGGTTTGCTGTAGCACATTTTGTTCCCATTAATACTACTAATCACCAACTCTGATTAATGATGTCCTTCAGGATTATGAATTCACTGTACCGGTGACCAGTCCAGGATGTACCCTGTCTCTCGTCCCATGACAGCTTTTAACGAACATTGAATTGGCAATATGTTAGTCAAGGGTTATTATTAATAACTTGCTTTCTGTTATGAATTCTGTTATGAATGTTACTCTTACACCTCAGAGGAGAAAAGTTCATCATGCTCTTCAGTGCGACCATACATTGCGCTTATGGGAATGCATTCTACATAATTCAGTGTGATCCCCAGAGATGTTGACAGCGGAATGATCTACAATGTATACACTATGGGGAATAGCACTTAGACCTCATCCAAGATATTGTTTGTTTGATACATAGTCAATATGTTGGCAGCTCTATCTCAGTGATTGAAGAGGTCGTTGGTACAGGTCCCAGATTTGCAATAGAGGAAAATGCTTCTGACTGATTTATGCTGACTTCCAAGCAGTTCATTTTACACACTTTGTTAATTTATTGTTTGTTTTGTTTGTTGTTTTTTTTTTCATTTTTATTTAATTGCTTACAAAATGCAGAATTTGGGTATACTGACTCAAACTGGATGATCATCTGAATAACCCTCAATCCTTTTCTCTGGTAGTATTCCTTCATTAAATTCCGTAGTACTCACAGGCTCTGTACCTGTGGGAATGGGTTGAATAAACTAATTTAGTTCATGTATTTACTAATTTGAGTAGCACAGCTCATTCTGATCCATGAGTTTGTGTGGTCGCAGGCTGACACATATATTTTGTTTGGCAGGGGGCCACAAGGGACATCAGTGAACAGCTGCTCCTGAAAAGGCAGACGGAGCCACCAGTGTTACAGTGTGTGTGTAGTAATGTAAGAGCCAAGAGGCCATATGGACAGTCTTACAATTTTTTTCTGTATCTGAGAGCTGTCTTCACCAAATTTTGCAGTGGATTCAGTTAAGACGGGTGTCACTCTACAGTCTTAGAATGAAGTACTGATGGCTTTATGAAGAATTTTGGCCAGGTTCCCTAAAGCTGTCTGAGAAAATATTTCAAACCTCAAGAGTTAATGGAATTTTTCATAAAAAAAAAGTGAATCCATCGCAGTCTTACTTTTTTTAGTGGCAGTTTTGGGTATCAGAAAAAAAACTAAATATGGAGAAATGTTGGTGCCAGGTGTTTGCTGGTGTATTTCATCCTGAATGATTGGGACAGAGGTTTCAGTACAATAATGTCCATCCCTACCTTGCTTTCTCATTTGAACTGGATATGTTTGTAAATATAAATATTGCGTGGGAGTTCAAAATTCACATTCTTCAAGGAAAGCATTAACCAACCAAATGTTAGTGCACTTGAGTTGCGGTCCCCAACCATTTTTGTGACACGAACCACTTTCATACAAGACAATATTTCAGCGGACTGAAAAAATAGGAATGTAAATGCAGCCACTAAAATTTATATGATGCGGTTTTAATTCATATTGAGGGCGGCAAGGTGGCGCAGTGGTTAGCACTACGACCTCACAGCACGAAGGATCCTGGTTCGATCGGACAAGGGGATTTTTCTGTGTGGAGTTTGCATGGTCTCCCCATCACTGTGTGCTGCAGGTTAATTGGAAAAAAATTGGGAAAATTGCCCCGACTGAATGGTTGTCTATTTGAATATGTGGCCCTGCCATTGACTGACAACCAGTCCTGGGTGTACGCAACCCCTTGCCTGTTTTTTGTTTAAAAAAATCCCAAAGGCTTTTCTTTTATTGCAGGGTGCTTGATGTGTATTTGAACAAAGTAGTCTTGATGGGTTCATGGCTTTACTAGCTAGCTTTTAACTGGTCCGCTCATATTGTGCTGAGCTGGTGTGGAGCACCCGAATCACCTGCTGCAAGAATTTCGGTTTTGTCGCAATCAGAGTAGGGTGATCAGCTTTCCATGGATTATGCTCTTAAATACATGCATAGGTTAATAGTCATGCAACTAAATGGAAAACCTCACGTGTTGCTTAACAAGGAAAGTCTCATTCATGTTGTTCCAACATTCTGTCCTCCCATCGTCAAAAGAATAGCATATACCCAACACCTGAGCATTCAAGTGTTACTACAGGAGGCCAGTGAAGTTCTGACTGCCAAAGCAAAGGATGCTGGGAAGACTCTTCTGCAATTTTCTCCACAACACGTCACATAGCCCCTACCGAGCTGGTTAGCTGTCCTCAGCAACCTCAGCGTCCATCATAAAATCCTGGTGGTGTGGGACAGTGGACTGTCAGCGGGGTGTGCTTGATAACCTCACCAGTAGGCTCAGTGGATGAATTGGATCACCGACCCAGGGGCTCTTTAGTTTACGGGGCGGAGCCTTCTTCCTCTCGGGGCTGTAGACTCACACCTGTGCCCCACGAAAAAAAAATCTTCTCTACAACAGTGTCATAAGCCCATTTCAGTTTGGACCCAGCCTCAGTGAGAGCTTACCTGGTTACGTCATGCACTCTCCTGAATCATTCTCGCAGATGGTAAAGATAGGTCCAGGTCCTAATCTCGCTGCTGCCAGCTGATCATGATCGCAAGTTTGGTGGCCAGGGTGTGTTTGAACCGTTTAAAAAAAACTTGTCGCTCTGGGGGTGCAGTGGCGTCATTCGAGTTTTCTTGAGACCCAGCTTCCTGCAGACATTGCTATGCAGCTCCTCCTCCGCATTACTCTCCCATTTCCTGTTTCTTTTCTGTACATGTGGAAAAGAGTACTTTAATTTCCTGTATTGTATATTACATGCACTGTGGATTTAAATTTTTTTTTTTTCATAATGGCTCTCGTATGTTTTTCTGGAGCCATTGTAATATTCCAGGGCTAATTGCTACTTTTATAAAGTTTTTGCTGAAATGCCACAAAATGGAAATTGTGTGTTCAGATTAATATCATGTTTAATTCAAAATAGAAATGAATGTGGCTCTTTCTGAGATTTCTCCTGTCGCTGCAAGAATCATTGCCCTCAGGTGGTGTAAACATTACATAACCCTCAAAATAGGGCGGTGTGGGATGGAGCTAGAAAAGACTTGAAACAAGAAAGCAAACAGTGGCTTCCTCCAGAGACCGATATTAGAAAACAGGGCAAAGCTTTCCACAATACACTGATAGGTTGTCTTAGTGGAATATAATTGAAAGACGAATATGGTGCACAGAATAAAAATAAAATGAAGTATATTTGAATGAAGACAGATATGTAAGGTACTGACACTTCAGTCAAACTCCAAGTGGCAGCTTTGACAAAAAGATTTCAAAACATTACACATTCTAATCTACGATATGTGCTCTCAAACCTTTTAGCACTGAGAAGCACAAAATGTTTTGTAGTATTTGTTGTATCATTTTACAAAGTCTCTTGATCCTAAGTGACTACTTTTTTTCCCTGTCTCAGTATGCCAATCAGTGACAAGCAGCCTAAGAGGAGCAAAATGTCCATGTTTTATTCACTGATATTGCATCTTGGAAACCCCATACTCATCCCAGGGGCAGTGTTGTTATGGTGCGCTAATGGTTTTTGCAACATGAGCGCATCTCTGGGCGGTTTGAAGATGCAATTATGCCGTTAATGGTGGTGCCACTGCAAAATGAAAGCAAGACCCCAGCGCGTGTGCAGTGATAAGATTTGTATGTCTCTAATCCTCACCTCAAACAACATTCACTGTGCACTGTTTGAAAAACATTGTCTGGATAACAAAGATAGATGATTATATTAAGTTTTTCACCATTTAAAAATAATAACTATGTTGTGAGAAAACATTTCTTCCTTTGTTTTACAGAAGTGTGTACCATTCGGAGTCTTTCAGGGTAATGATTCACGTTACCAATCTTTGTACAGGATGTACTCTGCACTGAAAAAAGACCAAAAAAAGGGAAAAAAGAAGAGGCGACTACATCGCCCTAAGCTGGGCCTCATTTTCTCACAAACAAGTACAGAACATATTTTATTAAGCGATGAATGACATACACACCTTTTCAAGCGGTTATAGGTATAATTCAAACAAAACAACAGTGACATGTTTGACATGAAATTATCATATCTGACCAACCTCGAGGTGCAAAAACATGTGTTTGTATGATAAGCACTGTGCCAGAAAGGGAGCTCACACACTAAGTCATAATCATCTGGATATTTGTGACCAGTGAAGGTGTCACTGAAAATGAGAAGAGAATGATTGCAAAATCAAGCCAGTTTGTGGCTGTTTAAAGTGATTGACTAAATGCACAATCTCATTGCTCAATGCACAAAAAACAGCCATCTTTCAATCTTTCTATTCAATTCTAATTAAATTTCAAGTATGATCAATATGAGTCTCCATCCTGGTATGTCATAAAGATAGATAAGTGATTGAAATGTCTCATAAATTCTATTTTTCTTGTTTTTTGAGAGGGATAGTGTTTAATTTACAAATATGGCGCAAAGATTTATTGGGCCCTCTAACTTTTGCAACTATGGGTTTGCCCTTGCAAGTTTATTTCTGTTCCTGTTACTGCCTTGAGGAGACCCCATGTCCACACATGACACCAGTTTCCGCCAATACGACATATTATACAATGGCTGTCAAGAAAATAGGTGAGGCATTCAAAATTACTGGGATATAGTGAATATAAGTGGTTTTAAATGGATTAAATAATAAAACAATTCAGGATATCTATCGTGTAATGTAAAATTATTTGACTGTTATCACTGTTAACAGTTCTTTTGGATTTTGTATCCTTGGTCCTGGAACGGCGCAAATCAAATTGATCATATTTCTATGTGTAATCTATGATATAATAAAATTAGTAAGATGTGTAAAAAATGCCTAATTTCCATATCAAAGTCGTTCCCTGCTTCCTTTGTATTTCTGTGTTTACAGAATAAATTAATTACAATGGTGATTAAATTTGAAACATGATCGTTAGTCATGTTTCAGCTCCGTTGATGGCTGTATAGGGCGATATACAGTATGTGGTATTCAGGGGAAAAAAACATACACAGTGACTGGGATCTGTAAAATAGAATCAAACCTATTAAAAGCTTTATAAATCAGATGAAAAGAGTGTCGGAATTTGGCCTCATGTCTACTCCACCGAAGCTTCCCCATAACCTGCTCTCACTGCTGTGATGGAGCGGCTCCAAAAGACATATTTAGCATTTTGCCATCCATTACAAAAGGAAATGAACTTTAGTCTGGCTACATAATTTCTGTAACTCTGTAAGTAACATGACAGAAAGGTTCAGCGAAAAAAAAGATTGTCTTGGGAGCCTGAGAATGCAGCTTATCTGCCGATTATAGACACCCCTGAAATTGACAGGCAGACAAAGGAGGGCAGTAATTATGTCTGTAACGTTTGGAGGTGGGATGATTTCTTTATCTTATTAGCAAATCTTTTTGGGGTCTCACCTGTTTCACTGTTTCCCTGTTCCCTGGTTATTCTGTCTCACCATCTACAGATTCCAATTCCAGGGTTGCCCTTATATGCTGTTCATGGAACTCATACATAACCAACATGCCTTTTCATGTTTGTTTTTTTCCCATTTGGATAGTTATCACAGGTGGGATTTTGCTTATGCTGGCAAGCTATGACATTTGACTTGACTTGCTCATTACAAGAGGATATTTGAATATTAAAACACTGTCACTGCTCAGTGAAGCTGACTGGCAGTTTCATTTGGAATTTCCCACTCTGTCAAAATAGGATGGAAGTAAAGGAGCATAACAAAGACCAACATTTTATCACAGAGAGTTAGTTTACTTTTATGGCACTGTCAAAAATAAGCTCCTCTGATATATGCAATTCAAACTATCTACCCAAATCCTATTTTACAATGTTGGATGGCCTATGAGCTGCAGGTTAATCTGGGGCCCTAATTTCAAATATATCTTATGGGTAAGCAGTTTTTTTTAATTAATTTTGCAAGCATATAAGATTGATTAATATTTCCCAAAAGATCTACAGAAGAAGACCCTCTCAATAAACAAGAAATTTACTCTGAAAGTAAGAATGTATCAAATACCCCCTCAAGCAAATTTGAAACTCCGTTTCTTAATGACCACATTTCAAATAGTAGTGAAAGGCTGATTACAATTGCTGACTGATAAAAAAAAAAACTAAATCCTGATTGAGGTTGTTGTGTAATACATCTTGAAGCGTTCTCAATCACAATGCTTTTCTTGGAATCCTTGGGTATGATCTCACTAAAGCTTGTGTCTGCTAATCATGCTACTAGTCCTTTGTCTTTACTCAGTTGAGAAGACTTTTGTTATTTTGTCTTTGTGCAGTGTATATTCAATGACAACGGTGTTTCTTTCAGCTTATAAAAGCACCTTACATAAACTTCTCTGTATCCAGATACATTTGCTTCTACTGTAACCTGAGCTGTTGTGTTTCTGCTGAAAAACTGTTTCAATATATTGTTGGAATAAACTAGATTTTCAATTCATTCTCTATCTCTACTGCGGATCCTACAGATAACGGTCACGTTTGGATGGGTGGAAGGGGGTTTCTCGGCCTATCCAAGTTGTAGCTCCGGTGGGACACCAGGCACACCCTGGAACGGTCGCCTGTCGATCTCAGGGCCACTCGCTCGACAAGCAGCCGGATCCCAACACATGCATTTTAAATGCACTTTAGTTATACTGTTCAGTTAAACCACATGAGCATCACAAACTGTTTCACAAAGTCAAGGCACTTTGTCAAATTTCTCTTCATATATCTAAGTAATGACAGGTTAATATTTAATGTCAGCATGACATTGACTGGGTCATACATCTGTAACCTCAGTGTCATTGGAAGAATCAGATTTAATAGACTATCAAATGAAATGACATGTTCATTTGCATTTCTGTAAAATCGCAACCACTCTAAGTCCAAGACTGTAATTCTTTGGCAGCCTCAACACTTTTTCCTTACAAATTCAAACTCACTGAAATTTTAGATTTAATAGTCTTGACACATTCCAACAGATGGTCAGGCCCCGCAGTGCATTCCCCACTTTTTGCTCCCTCACACCGTAAGCTGAGCTATTCTGTCTTCCACCTCAGGGGTTTCTGAATATACCTTTTCTCAATTTAAGACTTTCGGAGATTGTGCATTTAGTCAGTTGCCCCCCAGGCCCTGAAGTTTCCCAATAAACATGATAACTTTTAATTCTGTAGCTGGTGTTCAAAAGTAGCTGAAGCCCATCTATTCAGACAAGCATAGCATTGCTTTTGTAATATCTGATTTTTTATGTATTTTTAAGTCTAGTTAAGTTATGAAGATATATTTTCCAGTGTGTTATTCTTGTTTAATTTATTTTCAGTTGGGTTTTATTCTTCAGTTTTGTCTCTTCTATATCAGCTATTTTTCATCCTTGATATCTGTCAGTTTAAGCTGTATCTTAATTTGATTATGGAGAACTTTGTCTCTCTCTCTCTGAAAAGAGCCATGTTAAAAAACCCTGCTTGCTTACTAAAACATAAAACACCAGATCCCACCTTGTTGATTTTCCACGCTTTTATGAATAATTTCTCAGAATGAACACCCTGTAATAATATATGTTGTAAGGAATACAGTCTCTGTTCAGTCTCTGTTTTTATTGAAGTACAGTACTGTGGTGCATAGAAAACTTTGGAGAGCTAACTGCATTATGAGGTACTGAATATTCTGTTTTTCTTTAGTTATTCCAGCAATCATATTTGAGAGAGAGAAAGATTATAGAACGTGACAAGAAATGCCTAACAATAATTTGTCGCTAGAGCCGAGTCTTCAAATCCAATTCCTTGCATCTTTGATTCAGAAATTGTAAACTGAATGGCGGGGATGCCTAACTGAGGGTCAGTATTTAATGTTCATTATTACAAATGGAGGATGACCACATCTATTACAGGGTGTTTGTGATCATGGTTAAGACATCAACCTTCTAACATATCAAATATTTTAGCCAAAATAATGTTTGACAAAAAAGTTCATCCAAATGGTGCAGCTATACATCAACAATTAATTGTTTAATTTTAGTTGTCTGACAAAAGTTTTACATTAATTGAAGGTTGTTGATTTTTACTCAAATATTTATTGCTATTGTTTCAAAGCAAAAATACTGTTTCTAACCTCTGTCCAAACATTACAAGAATTTTTTTGCTATAAAAATAAACTGTGATAAATGTATAAATATTGTTTTGCTTGTTTGTTTGTTTTTGTTCTCACAGTTCAGAAAGTCATTTCTGATTGCTTAATTTTCACCTTGATTTCAGCTCTGATTGTTTAATTTCCACCTTGATATACTGTCTATCAAAATGTTGGAACCATTAAATTCCAATACGTAAATTGTTGAACCATGTATTGTTTAATATATTAAACAATACATTAAAGTATATTGTGACACAGAGGAGGTGATTACATTAACAGCTGGTCCCCCAGCTGGACAAACTCATGATGAAAGCTGAAAAACTGACCTCCAAGTCAAGGCACTATTTTTATGTTGTTGCAAATAGCTGAAATGTTATTGAGGTCATTTTACGTGCCCCCAAAACTCTGGGTTGTATGCAATAAAACAATTTCTTTGGTTGTCTCTGATGGCCTCTTACCAGGAATGCAATTTAAATTCTTATCCTTCGGGTGAAAGCCAGTAGGTGACTGATACATCTACATGCACACCTGGCGATAAGTTACAGAGTGCTTAATCATAAGCTGAAAAAATTATATGGTGAAGCTTCAGCGTTCATTGTTCTGAGGCTTCAATGTGACTGTATTCAATAGTCACAGTTGAGCTACAAGTTAGAGCTCATTAAAATGTAGATTTAGACTCAATTACCAATGAAGACCAAGGTTCTGCCTTTTCCCATGAAAATGGATAGCTAAAATATGGTCTGCTATGATGGCATCATAATTCTATACTGTCTGCAGAAACTGTCTGCAGAAAAAAAAGCATGGAGGCAAGAGTAAGACTAAAATGACACACAAAACATACACAGTATGTTAGCTAAATGCAACGTTAATGATCATAAAAGTCCTTGCATCTGACATTAAGGTTTTTGCCGTTTCTCCAACTGATTTATAGAACATGTCCTCATACTAATGTGTCAACCACATCACAAAGGAATATGTTTCCCTTAGTGTATCATAACGACGCATTAGAACCCTTTCTCGTCATTTTTCGACAAACCATGGACCATCATATCTACATCAACATCAGTTTCTATATCTAAACGTAACCAAATTTCCACTTCATTGTGTTCAAAATGAGAAATTGCGTTCTCCACTGAAGCAGGAAATAAATGTTTCTACAGGTTTGCCGAAAAACAACACTCCTGGTGCGTCGAAAAATGGCAAGAAAGGGGTTCCAATACATCGGTACATGACAGAGGCTTAAGAGTGAGAATATGCAATGTGTTTGACCAAGTGTCACTAAATTTGGTGAAGGAGGGGATTTGTAGAACATCTTTGGTACAGAAACAACTGCTTGAAAGAAATTTGACATATAATTTGCAGCTAAAATTGATATCAGACGTAGGTGTAGGACGTATTTCAAATAATCTTGAAGCCAAGACTCTTTTCACTGTTTTTGTTGAAAGACATTATATTTTCTTCAACAAAATACATCTTAACAAAAAGTGTAACAAAGTGTTCTGTATGTGTCACCAACCCCGTCGATCCTGTCCATTTAACACTATTATAAATTGACATAAGGTTTGTAATATTTTATATTTAGTTTTTAATTTTTTTCATCACAGGATTCCCAACAGAAACACTGCACATTTATGAAATGAAAAAAAAAAAGATTTTCTGCAGTTCCCATATTTTCACACCACCAACAAAGAATGAATCTTATAGGCCCCATGCAATTTAATATCCTTCGTTATGAGACAAAGCAATAAAAAGAAAATAAGAAAATCTCACATGAGATTTATAAAAATTTGCACAAAGAGTCCAATGTGATTTTCTCACTTGCTGAACCGAAGAACCCTCAATTAATCTTAAAGTGATAGTGTGCCAGGCAGTGCATGATTAATTGGAAAAAAAACAAAAGAAACACCATGTAACAAATAAGGAACATAAGAAACAAAGGTAATTTGGTACTACTGTCTTCATAAATAGTCATTTGAACCACATACATAACTGTTGTTAAAGTAGAATAAAGTGTACAGCAACTGTTTTGCATTCTACAAATGTTTGAACATTTTCTGCTGTGCCTCAGCGCACTCCATACTGAAGTGAGTGCAAATGTGAGTCTCTATGGCATCACCTCCTTCTGGGTTGAAGACATTTTATTCAATAGCTCTTATTACACCAAATCCCTTACATAATGATGTGGATTAGTGTCAAAAGTTCAAAAATAAATCATTATTTGAAAGGGAATTTCCAATATTTCAACCAGGGGTCCATTTTGTCATGAGCAGAGGCAGGAATTGTTGTCTGGAGCATAAATTATTTAATTCATTGCAAAGCTAAAAAGAAAATTTGAAATATAACATACATGCAGAGTAATTTCTTTCATCGGCATTTCTGCATGTAAACTTTATCTTTATCACAAGCAGAACAAAGTTAAGTTAGGAAAAGGTATCATTGTTTGTTACGAGTCTGTATTTTGTCCCCAGGATGCTCAACTTATCAAACTGTATGGTTGAGCAACACATGCCATCACTTTACTTACTCCTCGTAGTAACTCATTGTGTCCATTTAGATCATGTCTGTTTGTTTGGATAGACAGTTCAAAGCATAAGTACTATAATTTAAATTCACTATCTCTAATAATTCTCCTTAAGTCAAAAAATTATTTTGAGTGGCCACCTCCCATGAGCTTTATGTTTGCATGAAATAGAGCTCACCTCGGTCAACAAAGTCAACATATCTCCTGCAGCATGCCTTCCATGAATTCTTCCCTTATTCATCTGTCATTTGTGTTCATGATCCTACTTCAATCATACCAAGCTCCAAGCAGTTTTCATGTTTCTGTATATAAATATGTAGCTGGTAAGAAAGATAATTTTTTTCTGTTGTTCTGGTCACCAAAAGTTTTTCTGGTCTCTATTGTAGCAGGCAAGTTCCGTATATTTTCCTCTAAAAATGCAATTGAACTATGCTTGCTTAGGTTGTCAACAGAAACGAACACCAACGTGCCACCTGAGAACAGAGCAAGCCTTCAAGTAAAAGCAAACTCATCTATTATGTGATTGAGCAGCAAATTCACCCCTCCACCCTGAAACAGGCACACACACACACACACAAAGGATTGCAAGGTAGTACTAAAAGGAAGAGAAATTAGTATCATCACACTTTAAGGCACCATTTGCAACAATTCGATATCTATTCATAATTTAGACACTTATGCAAGGAAGAATGGAGCCCAGATAAAAAAAAAACATTTACCTTCTGCTAAAAGTCTGCTTGCTCTCTAGTAACACCCTGTAAAGATAAGAACGTTTTATATTTTTTCTCAAGCAAACATTTCAGCTACTCTTCAAGACATTCAGATTTCTAACAAAAATCAAATGTAACAGCAACTAAAGTGGGAAGCACTTTGCAAAATGAGGTCAAAGCTGATAATGATAATGTCACCCCTCCCCCCTTTTTAAAACAGATTGATAAACTTTTAAGGCATATTGCGGCTGTACTTTATGTTGCCGAATTCGAATTTCCCCCACCTGGTATTGGACTTAAATCTCTTTTTCCTCTGCGGGCAGATAAACAGATTTAATGCTGAGACTTAGTAAAAGATAACACTGTTGACTTTTGAGGAACTTGAGGAACAGATTAACCTGCCTGACTTCCAGTATTAACAGATGTCTCCAAGCTACAAGTATCATTTCATCATTGCTTAAAAGTTGCTGGTATTGTTGATTCCACAATAATTCAAAGTAAAATGAGTGAGCAAGGCCTTACGCTGTCAGTGAAAGAAAACATTTTCAGTGGGGTATTGCTATGATTTTAATATTTGTTAGTCTGCATAATACTCCTCTGTATTTGACAAACCTTATGTGGATCTAAAATACCAGCTTTTCTAAAATGCTTTTTGGATTAATCATGAAAATCTCCTGATGTTCAATGGGCTACACATATGGAGTTTTTTTCAGCTGCGCACAAACACACACACAAAGACGAACACACACAAAAAAAAATGTACACATGTACACATGCTCAAAGATCAAGAGAGAGAAAAAGACCACAGAAAAGACCACAAAAGAGTCACTGTACCACTCTTTTAACTGTCCACTTTGTATGTGTGTGTGTGTGTGTTACTTTTACATAGATGGCTTTATGTAAAGGAAAATAACAAAACATAAGCACAAGCACAAAAGGCTGCAGAACTATAAAACATCTCATTGGCCTGGTCAAAAAGAGCAAACTGGGTATTCAGTTACCCCTGCCACATCAAACCATGATTAGCTGCAGGATTTTTATTTCTATGTTTTAGTTGCTTTTTTCCCCCATTTATTTTTCACCCTAAACAGTTGTTTGAAAAAGGTTTTGGGTTAAGGTTTTTTTTTTCTGCTTGCAGATAGAACAATCAGGCAATTTATTCCTAGTAAGAATCTTTCTGACCAGCATCATCCATAACATACACACATACACTGCTCTCTTCCATGATAGTCCTAATTGTTTGAAATACTTTCAAGCTCATATGAAATAGTCTTAATTTATTAAACATTAGATGATATATTTAAACCTGGCAAGATTGATAAGCATTTAGAATTAGTGGCTGATCCAGGCTAGACCTGACTAAGAAGTGACAAAGAACTATATCTGTCACCAAAGCTTTATGCAATGATGCATAAAGCTTTATGCATCATTGCTGCAAGGAGTCAACAGCCGAACTGTACTGTGTATGATATACAACACAGTGCAACTGAAACGCTTTACTCCACAAGGGCAAGGAGTAGATGGCTGTGAATGTTGTTTATGATATTCAGTCGACCATTTTGCAGCCACAGTGGGTTCAGATGTCCTCTGATTTTATCATTAACTCAACCCAAAAAAGATTATTCCTCTACAAAAAATTAATAATAGAATAAACGCCTCATCGGTTGTGTAGGAGGTATTCAGAAAAACTCAAAACAGAAACCAGTAAACAGTTAACACAATCATTCTGACAAACGTTGGAAATGCAGCTGGCTTGCATTGTAGCCCATTACTGCATATAAATGAAATCATTATTCATCTTAAGGACCACAAAGGGACTTCGAGTTGGAGGAAGAAAAAAAAAGGCATTTATTGAATTTGCTGCCTGGAGCAGAATGTGTTGTCAATTTAATTGGGACATGTAAAGCAAAATAACAGTCATGAATTAGTTCTCTAATTTATTTTTTTCACTCCTCAATTCAACAAAACAATCCAAAACGAAACAATCTTTAAAGGGAAATTCACAGAGCTAAATTGGATGTAACCTCTTTGTCATCTTTTTATTTTAAGTTACCATCAATAAGTTCTGTGAATTTGCAAGTTTCCCGCATTTGTAGCCAACAATGTAATGCTTTTTTTCTATATTGCAACTAAGCATTTTGCTTAATGAACACAATTGTGTTTATCCTGAACTATTTCCTAACTTCTCTTCAGGTGAGAATATACAGTACATGAGGTAGAACAGATGGGTTCAGAATCAATACGATATCATATAAAGTGTATGTGACAAAGGCAAACTTAATCTATTATATTTTTAATTTGCTAAATTAAATAATGACGGTGTGAATCCTGTAAAAGACTTTCATTTCAATGTTATAGGTGTAAATGCTCTCCAATCATATCATGTATATGGCAGCTTTCCTGTACTGTGCTCAGAAAAAAGATTCTAATGATAGACAATGATTAACACCATCAGAAACAATATATTTGATTGGAAAATCTATAAAAAGTGTCAACACTTTGGCAGAAAAAAAAATAGATTGGAACAAATGCAATGAAAGTTTCAATCATCACGTTGGTCGATGTTGTATTTTTCATAAAAGATCGCGAGAGATCAGAAAGTTGTTGATCAATTTTGGAAATAGTTATTATATATTTCACTTTCACATTTAATCCCCACCTAGGTGATTTAAATTCTTCCATTTTACAAGAGTGCAAACAAAAGCAACAGTAAACAGCATTGTGGAGGCAGCAGCGTGAATGATAACCCAGTAATCCATAAATTAAAGCAGAATTTCTTTGTTAGGTCTCCTCCTACAGCTAGCAGGCAGCTTGTTAAGTACATAAATAAATAGGAGGCTTTTTTGTGAATCAGGAATCAACGGGATTCTTATTTGATGATTACACAGTCGAGGGAACTGAAAAATACATGCAATTCTGACTGTCAGTAACAAAAAGCACTTGCTTGACAGCTGTCAAGGACTGATACATGGGGTCACCGATGACACCCTAATGACGCCCAGCCTTTCAATGAGAGCAGTATTTATATAGCATTCTACCTCACTTGAAACTGATTAGCATCCCTTTATTGGCAGAAGAATCATTAAAATAGAACGATCTAAGAGGGAGCCATGAATTATATATTTAATATTTTATAATTCCTATAAAACAAAATAAACTCAGTATATTAATTTTGGGGGAGTAAGTGCTCACAACTGCTGCAGGGAGATCTGTCAGCCATTCATGCAGCTCTCTAAGGTAACATGGGCATTAATCTTACTTGTGGTTGTGGTTTAAGCGAACAGTCAGCCACTGTCTATTTCATCCCTCCCTCCAAAGACTCAAAAGCCAAGCTGATGAGGGTTGAGCAGTTATGAGCCCTGTGCTTGTGGAACCACATCTCTTCAACCATAGGATACATTTTCTTAAAAATTGTGTGCATATATATATATATGTCTTTGGATTAACCCTCATTAAGTATGAACGCATTATTTTACTAAACCTCACAAGGCAAAGACCTGTGGTAGTTTTACATTTAGTGCCAGGCCTAATGGTGGAACTTTGAAAAAAGAAGAAGAAAATCCTAAAAAAAAAATAGACAGGCCATGATAGCTTAGGAAAAAAAATATTTAAGCATTTCCGTTTCTTTTCAGAGATACCTGCATGCAATTAAATGCTTGTAACATAGATATCGGAAAGATTGTTTATGATAGCCTGTTGAGTAACCATCATTTGATAACAGCCCAACTTTATTAACATTAAGATAGCATGGCTGTAAAGAATTTTAGGACCCGCAGGAGGTTGTTTGTTTGTTTCTGGTGATTTCCACCCTCAATCAGCCTGCCATTGGGCCCCTCTTCTACACTGTCATTGCTGAGATTCAAATCATGCAATCTAATAACTTAGTTGGTCACATTGATATTGTGTCTCCAGTGAGAAAAAGAAAGTGAAAGCATTTAAATAAATCCACCTGTAAAACAGCTGAAGCCGGACCAGTGTTGAGGGCCATAACATTAAATAATGGGTTCAGTCTTTTGGAAAATGATACAAATTATCTTTTGACACCTTTAGCCCAGGATGAAAGATATTTTCATTAAAAGTGTGGTTATTATGTTTTCTTCTCCTCTCAAGAAGTACAAGGTGGGTGCAGGTTTTAAGTATCTCTTTTCATGAAAAATATATAGAAATAATATTGTTCTAAATGGTTAACATGCCCCTGGCTGTAGTGTTCATAAACTGATTCCCCCAAGCCTCAAGATCATGGAAAGCAATTTATATGTAAGGGATACATTACAAAGGAGTTGTATACATTTTCTGCAAAGCAAGATTTCCTACTCTGTAGCCACTGGGACTTACAGGTCTCTAATTTATTTTGCACATAAACTATGGTAAATGTTTATTCTGGAAATCCCACACAACTGATTAGTTTTTAATACATTCATTCATTTAAGCCTCAAGAGAGTTTAACCTGCTTGACAAGATTAGCTGTTTATTCAAGGTTGCAACTCCAAATTGTAGCAATAAGAGATGTGGGAGTTTGATCCACATTTTGATCTTACTTAGAAATAACAAGACATTCAGAACGTTTTATTCTTCATTTATGAACATCTGACATATTCAGAAACTTGATAATAAGAAATTCTACCCAGGATGGAATTTGAAGGACAGAAAAAAGTCTAAAAATAGGGTTAGCTTGCTCGCAACTCTTCTCAGCCTTGAGATTACATCTCCCACTATACCTGTAAGATCTTCACAACATTTGAAAATATTTCAACACCGTCCCATATGGTAAGAAAGCAGAAATTGGGAAATCATCCAGATCACGAGAAACGTCCATATCTTTACATTAGTCCAATCCACATCCAGTGTGAAAATACATATTGGTTGGATGTCTAATAACTCTTAGGATATGCAGAATGATATTCCATTAAACCAAAGCTCTAAATTTACCCTGATTTTTTTCAAATTAAAATCAAAATCAGGTCATCACATTCGTAGGTCTGAAATATCTGGCAAAACTAATCTTTAAATTTCACTTACATAAGTCCAGTTATGTCCAAGGTTCAGTGAAGACTGTGTACTGACAGATTTTTATTATTTCTTTGTAAGCTAGTTCATTAACAAAAAATACTAATATGTTTTATCTTCTAAAACAATATTTTGGGGGAGATATGAAGTCACAACATGCTTAGATACCTGCTAAATAATAATAAAACGAATGAAGGGATAAAGTCAATCTCTCCATTCTCTAAACAAACTAACTCGTTTTAGACCAATTATCATATACATATGACTGCAACATTATCCCACTTACATTTTCTCATAGAATCTCAGTTTCTTGGGTAGTGTTGTTGTGAAAACACAGGGTCCTGGAAATGTTCTTGTTGAGGAGCTGAGGCTGTTATCTGTGACCCAGCAGCTATCTGTTGCAGCTACCTGTTACCTTCATCAATTAGATAATAACAATAAAACAAATTGACTTTTTTAAAATCAAGTGCAAGGACATCCTTACCTACAGAGTCTCAACAACTATCTTTCACTTTACTGGCAAAAATATTCAATTGAAGTGGTAGAACAACATCATGTGTTATGGATTTGGAGGAAGGACCTACACACAGACATAGGACGCTGCACCAGAAGGGACAGAATTTCAAACAACAAGTTTACTTGGACCAGGCGAACAAGTACATGCAGACCAGGTAGGGGAACGCAGGTCAGGTGCCGGTAGTCCACGTAGAGGGGGGAGGTGGGGGGGGGGGGGCGCGGGGCAAGGGAGGGAAACAAAGGGAAAAAGGCTAGCAAACCAGACCAAGAAGGGGCCCGGCGGGGGCAGGGGCTTGGCGGAAGGTGCA
>CAAKHD010008600.1:3409-16765 GCA_901007705.1 Fistularia tabacaria | reverse complement strand
GCGGGCGGGGCACCGGGGGGGGGGGGGGGGGGGGGGGGGTTGGTAAGTGGGGGAGGGGGGGGGGGGGGGGGGGGGGGGGGGGGGGCAAAGAGACGGCGGGTTCAAATCCCTTTTCATTGACGGGAACGCGGTGGTCCAACAACATCTGGCTGACAGTGAAGGACCTGATCTGAGGAACACAGGAAGAAACAACCCTCACTCATGGACTCACAGTGGACAACAGTGTGAACTACACAACACACACACACACAACACACACAACACACACACAACACACACACAACACACACAACACACACACAACACACACACAACACACACAACACACACACAACACACACACAACACACACACAACACACACACACAACACACACAACACACACACACACACAACATACACATAACACACGCACAACACACAACACACACCTAACACACACGCGACACACAAAACACACTTAACATACACGAGACACACGACACGCACAGCACACATGTAGCACACACACAATACACATATAACACACACAAAACACACACAATACAAAATTAACAGACACACACAACACTAATATAACACACACACAAAACACACTCAACAAAGATGCTTCCCTTTTTCCGCAAACGACACACATATAAGTAGGTGCTACCTTTGTTCCCAGTCAGACACACACACAAAACACACACATCGCACATATTACACACAACATACATCACACACATAACTAACGACACGGCTTTGTTCCTCGAACAACACACATAATGACACACACATAGTGACACACGCATAGTGACACACACATAATGACACACACATCGTGACACACAAATAGTGACACACACGTAGTGATTCATGCATAATGACAGACACGATGATGACACACATACAAACAACAACACACACGTAATGACACACACGTAACAACACGCACGTACTAACACACACATAATGACACGCAACGATAGTCGTGCCTTTGTTCCCTAGACAACGTGCACGAAAAGACACACACAATGTTGTTACGTAACACACACCAACACGACAACCAGATTGTTGCCCAACAACTCCCTCATTAATATAGCCAACCCCTGCTCATTGTGTGTGTGTATGTGTGTGTCTGTCTGTCTGTCCCCCCCGACAGAACCCAGAGTAAAAAAATCTCATTAAACCACACACACACACACACAAACACACGCACACACACACACACACACACACAAACACACACACACACACAAGCTGCAGGCGTTCAAACCGCAAAGGTGTGTGTGTGTGTGTGTGTGTGTGTGCGTGTTTTTAAGCCTCTGTTTATTCAGCTAAAGTCGTCTCTTTCACGCCGCCGTCCCGATCGCATCTCCATAATGGCGTCCGGCGGCGGCGGCGGCCCCTGCCTGGCCCGGGTTAAGTGCCTTGCTCAAGGGCAGACGCTCCTCTCGGACGGATCCTGCCAGGTCGGCGGATTGAACCGTCCGTCACGCGGTCGGGAGGCGTTTTGAACATGTGTCGCTAACACGTTGGCGCTACCTCGCGCGGTAATAAAGCCCGTGTGGAGCCTCCATGTTCCCCTGGGGTTCCTCGGGGTTCTCGGGGTTCCTCCCGCAGTCCAAACACTCTTAACTCTGAACTCTTAACCCACGACATGTTGGACCGGCTGCTCCGTCTGCGGCTTCTCGTCACACAAAGCAGGAGAAGCTCCAGAGAAGGCCGCGGGTGCGCAGCCGTAGCAGCAGCCGTAGCAGCAGCCGTAGCAGCAGCCGTGCTAACACGTAGCGCTCCAGCGGGTCCGTCGGATTCTTGCCTCTCCGGCCAATCGGTGGCCGGCGGGGTGTTGATACTGCACGTTAGCCTCGGCACTGCTAGCCCGGAAGCTCACCAGACACTCCAGAAGTACAGGCGACCCAGTTCTACTCGTGGAACCGAGTAGAACCCAGCGCCCTGTATTATCCATATTTTTCCCGTCCTGTGATTCCCGCTGGATCCGGGTCATCCGCTCTGATTATGGGATGTTTAAAGTGACGCTGCGTCACAATAACCTCCCTCCGGGGCTGCAGCTGTGCTCTCCTCGGTCCGCGGCTCGCTACGTCCTCCATCCTCATGTTTTATCGACCGTGAGATCCATCCCGCGCTCGGTTCCGCGTGACGTCCCTCGAATCAAAGAAATAGCGCCGCCGTATTTATCATAATTGAAATTCGCATCCAAGTTCGCGGCGCTTGTTCTGTCTCTGTCAGCGCCGTCCCCGGGTTAATTTTGCTTTACATTGATTCCCGTCCTCCCGGGCCATTTGCGGCAAAACGTGTCTGATTACTCGCAGTTTGATTGATGAGGCGCGGTGGCGTCCTCTTCCTCCTCCTCCTCCTCCTCCTCCTCTTCTTCTTCTTCTTCCTCCACCTCCTCCAGCCCCTCCGGTCCGACGGCCACGGCGACAAAAGGCCTATCATTACACGCTAAAGTGCCTCGCTGCGACCGATTGTTCGAGCGTGGCCGGGTGCTGCCGAGGCTCCTCGCGGCCGGCGAAGTGCCCTGAGTGTCACCGACGGGGCGGCGCGACGCTTCCGAAAGTTAATCTGCTAGCAAATGCAATTTCGCCGGCGCTCGTCTCCGCAGGAGCACGACAAACGTTCAGGTAAGGTTAACGCGGGAAATAGCTTCGGATAGCGGCGCCGTAAAACCCGAGCCCCGGAGATGTATTTTGTCGTTAATTGAAACGCGGGAGGTGTGGATATAAAAGGTCCGTATCAAATATTTACGCCGCAAATTAGCCTGTTTTCAGACGTGAATGAGAATGGAGCATCAAATATGCATGAGGACGGGCGGCGGGAAGAAACCTACACCCATTTCACACACCGGGGAGATATAGAGTAGGAATTAAAAGAAATAAATAACATAAAACAAGACGGCGGAGAGAACAGATAGCATCGGTGACAAGAACGGGGGGCTAGAGGCCCGACCCGACGGCAGGGGTCGCCTCCTACAGAGCGACAACAAGGACTAACGCTGCCCCTGACCTTTGAGCATACAAGTCACAACGCAGGGATTTCATCCCATCTCTTTCCCAATGCAGGAACTTTTTGCGGTTCCCCGAACCTTCGAAGGAGCTGCTCGGGTTCCTGGTTGCATTCAGACAGCAGAGGAGCCAGGGACCGTGGGCCTCAGCCCCAAGAACCATCTGAGCGCCGATTCCGGACCAGGGTCTTGTTGCGCTTCCGTAGGAAGTTAGTTGGTGTGAGAGAGGAGCATCCATCGGTCCAGATGGAGAGGGTTGATTGGGCTGCGGAGACCCTGAAGGGAAAAGCCCAGAGGAAAAGAAGGAGAACTCACCAACGTGATTGGTGGAACTCATAAGCCACGCCCACTTCCAGATACTTCCTGGCCAGTGGTCAGATGTTTTCTTGGGACCAAATGGTCAGAAGCTGTGAGAAAAAAGCCAATGACGAGGTCCAAGCTCTTCCGTCCTGCTGCGCCTCAGACGGGTTTCCAGGGCTTGCAGAGGAACATCTACATTTAGGCCAGAATAAGTGCGGAGTTAGCTAACAGCTAATGGCGTTCTTCACACAGTGCAGGGAGAAGATAAACACATCAACCATCTGATAGTCCATGGTTGTTATTCCATGAACGACGTGGCAGCTCCATGTTGTCCGTGCCCTCCTCCTCTCCTTCTTCTTCGGTGGTTTTTGTTTTTCAGCGTGAAGGTGCGCGTCATCGCACCGGCCCCTGCTGTGGTCCCTCACTCGCTGCCTGTGGGGATGCAAAACTAAAAGATCCCCCCGCAGGCTGGACACTTCTTAGAACTGCTCCGTCCAAAAGCAGCTAATGAGACGTGCCGACCGCTGAGCTCCATGACGGCGCAGATGTTCGCTGATGTCGTCGGCAGGGACGCCCAATTATTCATTTGGTCCTGACACCGAGATACTCGTGACGGGAGGAGGTGTGAGATGTTCCGTTTGTCCAAAGACATGCCCGGGGATCCCGGTCTGATTTTTGCCGTCCGCCCTTCGCCGGCCAAAGAACGGGAAGAGGCAAAACACGGCGCCCACATGGAGACCAGAAGCTGCGCCGCCGCCGATAATTACGCCGACACGTCAGGATCTACAGATGAGCCGACGGCTAACGTGGGGGAGGAGGTGCGGGGGGTGGTCTTCATTAGTTCTCCTCCCCACTGGCTTGTCCGCCTTTGCCGGCGACACGTTTCATATGGATGCGTAACATAAAACGCTTTTGTCTGTGCCTCCGTGTGGCTCCGCCCCCTTCTTTGCTCGCCGCCGCCGCCGGGCGCTTCAAGTCGGCCAGCGTGATTCGGTCTCAACGTCGAATCCTGATTATGGCCTCTACCTCCTTTCTCTTCCTCTGACAGCCCCATGGCCACCTTTGCTTCCGCTGTATGCTTCACGATTAGTTGCGACAATGTCTAATTGATTGACTCGGAGCCGATCGGGCGTAGCATAGCATCGGATCCTCCCGAACCCGAGTGAAATAAAGAAAAGACTCCAAAAGCCAGAGGAACGTCTCAGATTTGGCTCTCACGGTACACTCCGATGGCCTTCTGCATCAGCAGCAGTGGAGGAGACGGTTGAGGGAGCACAAGAAGACGTAACAAAAGCTAAGCTAGAGGGTAGCCCAAAAACGACCAGCCATCGTCCTCAACAGCAGGAACAACCTGCACCAAGAGTTCTCAAAGTAAGCCGTCCCTCCATCTTCTATCCAGGGCGGGGTCTTGGGGGCAGCAGAAGCCCAGACTTCCCTCTCCCCGACCACCTGGTCCAGATCTTCTCAGCCAATCTGAGGCATTCCGAACACCGTGTCCTCCCCAGGTCTTCCCCCCGTGGCCTCCTCCTGGTGTCACCTCACCAGGGAGGCGTCCAGGAGACCAGATACCCCGAGCCACCTCACGTGGCTCCTGCGTGGTCGAGCTCCTCATCCGATCTGTAAGGCAGAGCCTGGACACCCTGAGGAGGAAGCTCCTCTCGGGCACCTGCATCCATGATCTGGTTCTTTGGGTCTGAGGGTGAAGACGTGGTAGATGAAGAGCTTTGCCTTCTGGCTGGAGGAAGGCCTGGTCACGCGAGGGGGCTTTAGCTCCACAGCCTCGGCGGACCCAACCTTGGCTAGGCCGGGATGTTTGGTGTTAAGTCTATACAAACCCAAATGATACGCAAAAATAACTTCTCCATCACGCGGGACTTTAAAAACCATTTCCGAGCGCAGCTGGCAGCCGCCGGCTCGGCTGTATTTGCCTAAAAGCGTTGGTTTGCGCAGCGGCGCGGCAGATTGAACACGAAGACCCAATAAAAAGATGATTTAGACCGAAGGAGGCGAGCGAACCTCATGTGGCTGCTTCCATCTGCGCCGTGTTCTGTCTCCAACATGGCCGCCGCAGCTGCTCTCCATAACGCTGCCTCTGATTCCATTAGCACCGCCGCAGCGTGTCTAACAAGCCCCTCTTTGATTCAAACTCTTATCTTCCGGAGAACGGCGGCTCGACGTGAAGTTCGCAAAGACCCCCGAAAAGACGCCGGGGACGACGCCTCCCCGCGGATCTCCCGGGACATCGGCTGAAGATAAGCCAGCCCACAGGGGCGGGTTCGTCTCCTCGTAAAGAGAAGTAACGTCGCACTGTGAGGGTCCCAGGTGACGCTCCGTCTCACTTTACGTACCTGCGGGCCTTTAAGCGCCGCGAGGAGCCTCCTCAGCATCCTCACCTACATCATGGGACGGATGTTCCTCAGGGAATCCATTTGATGAACTCAATCCCTTTTTGTTTCTTTGCGCGAACAGTAGAGACAGATTCAAAGAGCAGATCCTGAACTTCGCTCATCTTTAGCGCTTGTCCCGGGCTCACGGCTGCAACGGAAACGTGGAGACGTCCGACCAGAAGGAACCCGTGAACCTGTCACGTGATCTCTGATAAGGTCACGTGAAGGTCAAGCCTCTGAGACCCTCGAAGAAGAAATGGAGTTCAGACTGACTCTCTGGTTCCGGGAGGTTCCTTGACGAGGACAGAAGGACTGGGAATCAGACACTAATGATCGACACCTGAACGCATCACGAGAGTCACCGCGCCTACGAAAGTTCAGAGGGTGAACAAACATGGAGGAAAAACGTGGCTGTCGCCGTTGTTAGCTTAGCTATCTGCTCTCTCCTCCCTTACTGCAGTCCAGTTTGGCCTCGTCTGCCCTCTCCCTCCTTCGCTGTCCACCATCTTTGTTTTTGATTTTCCCGCCGCTTCTTGTGGTCTTCTGAGGCTTCTTCCTGCGTGCCGACTCCTCTTTTCCATTGGCTGTTGGCGACGTGTTAGCAGTCAGTTGAGACCCCGAACTAGCCATGCCCACTCTCCCCAGCTACTACAAACAAACGAACATCATCATAGAATGTGAAAAGTGACGCGAGCTAAAACCGGATGAAGCTAATGGAAGTAAAAAGCTACCGACACAAGAAGAAGCAGAAGAAGGCTATACTCCAAGCCCACGGTCGGACTTAAAGCTGTCGACCTGGGTGTACTGCCCCTTCGCGCCCGCCAGCCCGGAGGGTCTGATCGTTAGCTCGTAGCTAATCCATTTAGCAATTCTCAAACGATTCCCAGAATTCTCAGCCGCACGTTGGAAGGGGGAGCTAATGAAGGGGCGCCTAAATGAGATTAATCTCCTGTCACGGTTTCGGAGTTGAGCGGCCTCATTCACCGCTAATTGCCCCGTGATTTAGCGGCGGATGCGGGGGCTGGAGAAACCTTTGAGAGAAAGTGGCGCGTTTAACTTTCAATTAGTTCTTTATGCTGGAAGCTACACCTAAGACGGATAATCAAAACACCACCGGGGTCGTCTCGCTGTCTTCACGCGACAGAAACCCCCCCCCCGGCGGAAGACTTTCTCGGTATGTTTCCACACTGCCGACTGAGAGAGGGAGGCCCAAGAAGAGCCATGCATACCGTTGTGCGCTTTGGGAGTCCCTGTCAAAAAGACCCGTTGACAGCTGAGGCGCGGAAGATTCCCCTGTCAGGAGGAATCTCAGAGTCTCAGGGACGGCTGCCGGGCGGCTGTCAAAGCTTCATAAACAACGGCAGCACTCGCACACAATCACGGGTCAGCCAACACTCAGGAACTTAAACACAACGCTAGCCCGTCGATGGCGCGGCTCCCATCTGAGCCATCAAGCCACAAACTAATATTGATCCGCCTTTGTTAGCTTTAATCGTCCGGGTTTGTAGAAAACAGCGCGGCTAAAT
This sequence comes from Fistularia tabacaria, assembly GCA_901007705.1. Taxonomy (NCBI): domain Eukaryota; kingdom Metazoa; phylum Chordata; class Actinopteri; order Syngnathiformes; family Fistulariidae; genus Fistularia; species Fistularia tabacaria. The sequence goes on along the minus strand of CAAKHD010008600.1, from coordinate 9,548 downwards.
GGCTTCAGTCTTGTCGAAACCCCGGAGGATGCGAAAGGTGCTGAACTGCTTCTTGTTCCCGGATGGGGCCTCTGGGGCGGCTGCCTGACTTTCCCCTCCCCGCTAACTTGGTGCAGCTTTTCCAGGGGAATCCCAAGGCATACCGAGGCCGACCCGGAGACACGGCACCTTCAAGCGCCTCCTGGGTCTTCCCCGGGGCTTCCGCCTCACCAGGAGGCATCCTTACCAGATGCCCTGGCCTCCTCACCCCCTCCTCTGGTTGAAGAGGAGCTCATCACCCTATCTCTAAGGCCCCGAGGAGGAAACTCATTTACGGCAATTTGTATCCAAGACCTCCTCCATTTGGTCACCACCCACAGCTCCCGACAAGAGGTGAGGTGGGAAACGAGGGCCTTTTAGCCCAAACTTTGCTAAGAATTAAAGTTATGCTATTAATGAAGACACAACGATCAATACAAATGAGGAACGCGGACTGTTTCTGCGCGCGAGTGGTAAACAAGTCATCGTTCCTCTGACTTATGCGCTGAGAAGAAAGCTCACTGTATCATCAGCACCTGCTGAATGCTTGTTTCATGGGGTGTCAAACTTAATCCACCGTAACCATTAAATAGAGGAATGTTGCTACCAATGCAGACATGAGGGGGCGGAAATTGAACCGGCGATCATCCAATCAGAGCCCAGCTCCAACCCTGGCAACCGGCCCTCGTCTGATCCTGATTCAAAATGGCTGCGCGGGGGTTGAGGAACCGTGACGTGACCCGCCAGGTCCACAGCAGAAGCATAAAAATCACTGCTGGAGAGCGACATGGATCCTGATGGTCGCGGAGACACCTGTCCGTCAAGTGTAGGCGGTGGAAAAAAAAGGAAATGCAGCAGAACACACACTCACACACACTCACACACTCACACACACACACACTCACACACAAACACACACACACACACACACACACACACACACACACACAACACACACACACACACACACACACACACACACACACACACACACACACACACACACACAAACACACACACACACACACACGCACCCACACACACGCACTTATGCATCTAAATCCCATTATCATGATCTTCTAAGGAAGCTGGTAATCTTCACCCGAGTGGCACTTGTCGGATCTGGCAGGGTGAGTGACGGCTGAGGAGGCTCCTGTCGGATTGCGCCGGAAAGAACTGACGGTCTGAAACCATCTTGGAGGAGAAGATGTCCACTCTCGTTCGATGACCCACTAAACATGCTACGCTAATCACAACAATGGCGCATCCAGCTCCTGGAGCGCGGCAGCAAATCATGGAGGAATCGCTCGCTCGCCGACACCTTCCCGCCAGCGGAGTGGATTCAACACCGAGAACGACTCTCGCGTTTAATTTAATTACAGAATAGCCCCGGCGTCAGCGGCGCGCACTTCCAGGAGTTCGCTTCCGTCGCTAATTAATGTGACTCGGGGGTGAACTCGGTCCGCTGGACACCATCACCTCCCCAGATGTTGCTTAATCATATGCAACTTATACTTAACACGGGCGCCGCTCGGTCCCGGACGCATTCTGGCCCCTTCCCACCGGAGCTGGCTGCCGGCCATGTTGCCTTCAGGTGCGCCAGAATCATGTCCAGACGTGCAGGTAGAAAACCAGCGGGTCATTCCTGAGCCCGGCTCTTACTATGTTATTACACAGTAATAATTATTTTGTCGTTACAAAGTAATAATTAGCCGAATTTGAAGCGGCCGGAACGAGAAGCAGCACCTCAAAATCCGCGGCCGTGGTCGTCCCAGGAGGAGGACAGCTCCTGTCAGGGTTGGAGACGAGATCCTGCCCCAGGTGCAGGAAGTCACGTATCTCGGGGTCTTGTTCAGGAGTGTCGTGGGGAAGGATCTCGATTTAACGGTAGATCTACGTCCCCGCGTCAACCTTCGGTCAGGAGACCCGTAGAAGTACATCACGCCGACGTGAGTTCCCTCCTCGGGGTGTCTTGGGTCTTCCTTAGAGACGGGGTGAGGAGTTCAGCCGTCCAGGAGGGGCTCGGGGTTGAGCCTCTGCATCTTCAGGAGCCGGACCAAGAGGCATCTGGTCAGGACGCCTGCCAGGCGGAAGAAGATCTGGACCAAGTTGGCGGGGAGAGGGACGGCCGGGCCTCTCTGCTTCGGCTGCTGCCCCTGTGACCCGGCCCTGGATAGGAGGCAGAAGATGGATGGAAATAGCGGGACTTTAAGGCCTTAACGCCAAGTAATATCTCGATGACATCGGGTTGCAGATCCTACAAGCCGCAGACGCCCGGAGGGAGCAGCAGACCGCCGCTTGTACCGCTTCTATTTTCGGGTCTCCATTGTGAGCACGTCGGCGCCGGCACAGCCTCACAAAGGCGTCGCAGGGCTGGTATTCTCCTGAATCTGTTGTCTGCCATTTCCACGCCGGCTCGCATGCAAAGCAAACAGAGGGATTAATGCTCCAAACAGACTGTTTAGTGTCTGTTTTCAGAGACTGAGACGGAAAAAAAAAACAAAACGAGTGCCGACGCACGGCAAGGGCTCCCTTTGCAAAAGGCTCAGCGAAGAAGGAGCACAGATTCCTGGAGAGGCAGGAGAGAGGCCGTTGCCATCTGAGGTAAGCAGGTGGAAACAGGGGGAGCGTCCTCTCTCCTTTGTTTCTCGGTGGATTGAAGCAGCGAGGGGAGGAATCGGACGCGTTCACACCACACCACTTTCAGGCGAAACCCCCAAACACCAGTTGCGATCTTGCAGTCGTCCGTCAACACCAGAATGGGGTTTGTGGCAGCCGAGAAAGATCTGGAAACAGGTTCCGGAGTGGGACGATCAGAAGATGGCAACACTGAAAACGGGCACGTGCACTAAAGTTGCAGCCGATTGCCCTTCGTGGTTGGGTTGACCACAACAAAAATTGCGGACTGCGGAGTACTCTGCAGCACTCCAGAGTCCTCCAGAGTACTCTGGAATATTCGGATGTACTCCGGAGTCCTCCAGAGTACTCTGGAATACTCGGATGTACTTTGGAGTCCTCCAGAGTACTCTGGAATACTCGGGTGTACTTTGGAGTCCTCCAGAGTACTCTGGAATACTCGGGTGTACTCCGGAGTCCTCCAGAGTACTCTGGAATACTCGGATGTACTCCGGAGTCCTCCAGAGTACTCTGGAATACTCGGGTGTACTCTGGAGTCCTCCAGAGTACTCCAACTACATGACTTTTAGTCTACATCCCCTTGGAATTGACCCTCCTAATAGTTCAGGGTCACTCCAAGCAGCAACTCCACCTCACCGTCGGTCCGTACAAACATTCCACGGCTCGCCACCGTTGATGTTTATACGACACGCAAATCATGGCGGCAGGTGCTGTCCTGGCCTGTGCACTGCAGAGTCTGTGGTGTGCACAGAGGACAGTTTCAAAATGTCCGCGCGTGGAACTGCTTTGACAGGAAACACAACATTGTCGCCATCTCCTGTGACGGGAGGTTGTGGGAAGGGGGCTACTGGACTTCACACACGTGCCAGAACTGGAGGAGCAGGGATTTATTTTGAATGTGCGGCGGCACACAGGTGTACTCTGTCATTCCTCCACGCTGAGGCGGATTAAAAAGAATCCGGCTGTCAGGCGTCTCAAGCGTCTGCTGGCCAAGCAGAGCCCCGGAGCCTAAGCAGATTTCCTCAAGCTGCCGTAATCATTTGGTGCAGGATGTGGACGGAGTTGGGAAGGAGGGGCAAACCTCAGCCCTCCCGCTTCCTCATATTTGCACTGTGTCTGGCAGCCATCAATCACACTGAATGCTAATCTGTTCCCGCCTTCAGAAAAACAACGACAGCACCTTGCTTTGCTTCAGTAACTTGAAGTCGACTCTTCTCTCCGACTGACTGCTCATCAGGAATCTGTCCAGTGGGGATGACGCACGGCGTATTTATGACAGGTTAAAAGATGGCGAATCAAAAAACAGATTTGGGAGAATCGCTCCAAAAGAGCCTGAGACGGCATCGGCCATTGAGGAGGAACATCTTGAGCAGGAAGTAATCGAACACTTGGCGGGGACGATTGTCCTTCACCGACGTCTTCAGACCAGCTCGGAGATGACAGGCGACGCCTTCAGTGAAGCTTGTATCTGGATCGGCGGGCATACTGGCCACGATTGGAGGAAAACCACCTCTCAGCCAGACCTTCAAGTCCGTGAGCCAAGTCCTCGTCGTTGCCACGCAAGCTAGACCCTCAAGTCGATGCGTCAAGTCCACAGAGCCGTCCCTCGCCAAGCACACAACACCATTCCACGCGTCAAATCCAAGGAGCTCCAGCTAAGCCGCCGAGCCGCTTGAGCTGCACCGAGGGCACCGTCATGGATGTCCCTTGTGCGCGGTGTCCAGGTTCTTCATGATTCCTGCTTCCTATCTCCTCTTTAAACTCCAGGACTAGCAACCCGACACGAGTGGACCCTCGGAGCCAGAGAGCCGAACCTTGAACGCTGGCTAACGACCAAATATTGGCCAGATTTGTCGGCGATGGCCTCTTACCGCCGCCTCCGGATCGCTTTTAAAATGTCAGCCTCTTATCTGCGTTTAATCCTCAGAAATGTCATCGCGGCTCGATTCCCCGCCCCCGAAAGCTGCCGAACCCTGCCCCGGATCCGGGAGGGCACCTGTACGGACCAGAGGCTGACCTGGAACGAGACAGGAAGTGGGTGGAGGAGGGCGTACCCCTGCTCCGACTTCCAGCGAAGACATAAAACAGCGAGCTTGAAAAGTCTGGGGGAGCATTTGAATATATTCACAGGATCTGCCGGCGCAGAGGGAGATCTGAAGACCCTGGAACATCTTTGAAGATGGAATTTGCTGATGCACAGTAAAAAGAATTAGAACACACAGCTGATTTATCTCGTGTGTGTGTGTGTGTGTGTGTGTGTGTGAAGGGGGGAAGATGTGGCTCAGTCTCACTACAAACAAAAAACTACCATCATAAGCTAAAAATCAGAGAGAGGCCCCAAAAAACTCATTCGTAAAGTATTCTTTTTGTTAAACCCCTCGCTCCCTTATTCACAGGCCTTATAGGGACATACAACTCTTCACCCCTTCATTCAAAGACCTGATAGGGACATACAACTCTTCACCCTTTCATTCAAAGACCTGATAGGGACATACAACTCCTCACCCTTTCATTCAAAGACCTGATAGGGACATACAACTCTTCACCCTTTCATTCAAAGACCTGATAGGGACATACAACTCTTCACCCCTTCATTCAAAGACCTGATAGGGACATACAACTCTTCACCCTTTCATTCACAGGCCTTAAAGAGACATACAGGAATGTAGGGGCAGCGCGACGCGGGCGGTTAGAGCGGTCGTCCTTGGAACCTTGTTCGATTCCCGGTTCCTCCTCGCCTCTCGAAGTGTTCTTGAGAAAGACACTGAACCCATAACTGCTCCCCTGGCGCTGTTCCTTATCTGCTCTCTGCTCATGGTGTGTCCATGATGGGTTCAAAGCAGTGGTCAAAATTTTGCTCATGTTATGCTCTGTGTATAACTGGATGTGACAAGAAGGTATTACTTCTTCTTTAACTCTTCGCCCTCTTTCACAGGCCTTATTAGGACATACAACTCTTCGCCCTCTTTCAAAGGCCTTGCAGGGACATATAACTCTTCACCCTCTCATTCACACCTTCAGACAGTCTTGAGTGAACATCCATGCTTTTGGACCGCAGGAGGAAGTCGGAGAACCTGCAGAGAACCGAGGCCATTCACACGCAAACTGAGCTGAAGGTCGTTGAAGTCTTTTTCTCCTGACGGTTTTTCCTGCCCCCCTCGGCGGAACAAATCCGCAGAATAAGTCAGCTCCGCGCCGTCCCTCCCGGCGAGAGGTGCCAGAGGATTTGCGCAAATGTGTGCAAAGAGTTGCGGGATTGCTGACACAGGCAATGACTGCGAACGTAACGGCGTGATGGGAACATACGCTCTCCACGCACACGACACGTTTCCCGGCGTGTAATCCCGGCGGCGGGCAAACAAGAGGATTTCCTCCCGCCACAGAAAAAATGGCCGACGGTGCAGGTCGTAACAGAACGCTTGGCTCTCGGCGGGTCGGGGCGCGGGCTGTTGCCCGGCGGCGGTGGGGTTGGGGGAAAGCCGAC
>CAAKHD010008599.1:22691-34553 GCA_901007705.1 Fistularia tabacaria | reverse complement strand
GGTCCGGGGGGAGAGGGGGGGGGGGGGGGGGGGGAGGTGACGTCTCTCGACGGACGTCGAATGAGAATCACGCGAGTTCATTCCACTCGAGTGGGCTTCTCGGGGCGCGAGCCCCAAGGTGTTTGACGACAAGGCGGGCAGGGCGGCGCGCATGCGCAGTGAGCAGCGGCGACGTCCGCTGCCCAATGAGATCGGACCGTGTGTGTGTGTGCGTGTGTGTGTGTGTGTGGAGGACGTCTATATTCGAGCTCCTCCAAAGTTCAGGGGTCGAGTTTCCTCCTTGTTCGCCGGACTTGATTTGCAGGATTCGAGGCCTTGTCCAGTGTGTGTGTGTGCGTGCATGTTCTCTATAGCAGCCGCCCCCAACCCTGTTGTACCGGCAATCAGTTTCATGCAAGGAAATGTTTCTGTGGACCTGTGAGAGGCGCGGGGATCCTTTGGCAGTTCACAGTATTTGATCTGAATGCAACCATGACACTTTATATGAGGCAATTACAATTATTTTGCTCTGTAATATCAATTCACCATCATGTCGGGTCAGTGGGAGCCGTTCACTGCAAATAATGTGTAACGGGCGCGGATCTTGAGTATCACCTGTTGCGATGAACCCTTAACCTAGGTAGGAATCTTGATAATTTCAATTTTCTTTTTGCTGGCAGTCTTCTGTGGGCTTATCATTTGCTCATGTCCTCCTGAAAAAGCTCTCCGGCTACTTTTTTTTCTGGCTCATTTCTTTCAAGGGCTTACTTGTGGTAGCTGATGTGCGAAATGGCGCAATAGAGTGAAGTAAGGCGAAGGCGGAAACAGTCATTTTTTAAAATCAAATCTGGAAGGTGGAATGAAACCGGTACCGGTCTGGGGACCAGGAATTGGGGACCCCTGATCCAAAGTGTTACCAGTGTTTGTCAAAGGAAGTCAAACCTGATACTGCTGCTGTTGTCATGGCGTCAACATCGTCGGTAAGTAACTGGCAAAGAATCAGGCTTTACCAGATCACTCGCCGAGTAGAAACAAGCCACATCCCTCTTTTGCCTTTTTTTTTTGTGAAGAATCCTTTTAAGGCGGGCGGTGTGACCAGGAAGTAGAGCGATCGGCCTTGGAACTGAAAATTCTTGGTTCAATTCCCTTCTCCTTCCATTGTATTGAAGTGTTTTGGAGCAAGACACTGTGCTGCTAGAAGGCAGCCAACTGCTCATGGTTCATCCAGGATGGGTTCAATGTAGAGAACGAATTTCCCAACAAGGGATTAATAAAGTAGACATGTTATGTTATATGTTTGTGTGAAACAAATTCAAGAGGGGAAAAAGGTCCTGTTGCTACGACAAGGTTTGACGATTGACCGAGAGCCTTCAGGTGCAGCAAGTCTTCTCTGATGTCCTTCTGATTTAACATCGCTGTGTCTCTGACCTGGTAGTTGCCTGCTATTTGCATTTTCAAGCCGTCACCTTATGTAAGCTAAGGAAATACGATGGCATATAGATGATAACTAAGGGAGGACATGTCATTCTAGCTTGGATTGTTCCATTAGGAGTACCATCCCGGTGCACTTGAAAACTTTTCTTGGACACTGTGTGTTTACAATACAGCCAAGCCAGGATTCCAGTCTCTTTTGTTTGAATCATGCAGCAGGAGGGCTATAGTGTGGGATATGTATGAAGTAATGTTCATGATATGAGCACACAGAGAGGAGTCCGCTCTGTCATATTTTGGGCACGTCCTTATCAGCTGTGTCCAAGAAAACACTTTTTCGAAAAGCAAATTACTTGTATCCTTCCTGTAACCTCAGTATTTTTTTGAGCAGTGCAACAGAGAGTCAGACCGCAGGTAATTGCAATACTAACTGCTAGCCTGCTATTTGAATAGCTGCTACTCTGAGCAGGCCTTCGCTTGATTGATGAATGCCAGGATACATTCTTGCATGAAGTTGGATTCTACAGGCCTTCACAATGAAGATTTATTTACATATTTGTGTATTCAGTGGGTGTGCAGACTGATGGGATGTAAATGTATGGCTTTGAGTTAGACTGTTATTGTATTCTCCTGTTCTTTGGGTTTTCTCTCACAAGAAAAATCCAGTGCCCGCCCTCTTTTTTTGTTTTGTATGTACTATGTAGTTCTGGAAGTTGAGAGTAATCAGAAATCAACGTTAAAATGAGTGACAATGACAGCGAAGATAATTCTTGTTTAATTCTAATACGCCAAACTGCAATGAATAATTTTGGCTTTGTTGGTCATAGAAATGAATAGTCATTGAGCGAGGTTTTCTCTGGAAACAGGTGGTGACTCAGATCTGACACACTGTAAATTGTTACTTTGACATATATTTATAAAGGCCGATATCATCCCTTCTATCACCCCTTCTACTGTCACAGTGTGTAAAACATTGGTGTCACAAGATCCAATTACTTGTTAAATCATCAGCATAGAATAGAAATTTCCTCTCGTAATACTACTACTTCATGTAAAAAAAATAAATAAAAAAAAAAAAAAAGTTACGTCTGCTGTGGCAGGTTCTCTAACATCCCCCATCACAGAGGTGATGGCAGCGTGTAGCATTCAAGTGGCCAAAGTGGGTTTTAAAAGTTAATGATTTATCTTTGTATGATTAAGAACGGGAAGAATGTGAGGGCCCATCCCTGCCTTGAATTGTTTTCTCTCCTAAAACTTCTGTGGTGAAAACCATACCTTCATGGCTTTTACTTACCTTCGAACTCGAAGAATCGTATACACTGATTGCACAATCTTGTCTAGCTTTGAGAGGTATTTGACAGATATGAAAGCTTGTCATGATAAGATGGGCAGATTAATGACTTCCCTGTTTTACCCACCTTTTTTTTTTTTTTAATTCATGGAAACGCATACACGACACAGTCTGAACTTCTGTTGACTGAGTGCAGTGATAAGGACTGTTGCCAGCCTCTCCTTCCCTGTGGTGAAAAAAACCCTGCATACCTACCCGTCTATGAAGAGCAGTTAGGTAATAATGCTGTGGGACAAGAGTGAAATTTTTATCCTCGAGCCTGCGCTCATACACATGAGGTATTCTGTCAACAGTGTAGCCCATCTGCAAAATTTTCAGGGGAGCAGCTGATTAACTTCAATTTGATCAGATTTGTGTTTCGAGGTTAAAATAAAGAAGACATTTCAATGGTTTTTATCTCTATTTGTAATGACTATAATCAGCACACCGCCACCTGAGACCCAAGTCTATTTAGATTTTTCTTGGTGGTGTTTAAATCAATGACTTTAACATTTAGCAAATGAGGACGTTTGTTGTTAGGTGTTAAAGCAGTTTTTCAGGCATCCTTTCGTCTGTTTAAAATAGTAAAGGGCTGTTTTGCCAAGTTGAAGGTAGTATTGACAAAACAAGTCCTATGCAGTGAAAGGGAAAGTATTTCAGATTAAATATTTAATCACCATCTTGTTTGGCATACGTGGATTCGGTGTCTTTAGGGACAGATTGGATTTTTTTTTTTTTTGACCGCGCTTCGACCGTCTCTTTGTGATCCTTGCACAAACAAACACACCACCGAGGCCAAGTGGCTCGCGCCAAACTGCCAGCCGCGTGGCGGCAGGGTTCAGTCACAGCTTCAACCACACCGTCGAGACTCGTATTTTCAAGTAAATGCGATTTGATTCATAACACAGACGACAGGGGTGTTTTGAACAGCAGTCAAGTCGGCTTAAAGCCGTGCCCAACCCGCGCATGCAAAGAGCAGGGGGAGGAAAGAGCCACGAGTATACGCTACATGGAAGAAGTATGTGTACATTATGTAATGTTTCCATGTGAGACAGCACTCTGAGAGTGCAGCGTCAGACCAGTTTTCATGGAGGTGTGCTTTCCCGGTACACAGCTGTTGTCATTTTACTTGTTCCGAGACATTTTTTGTAGTCTTGACAAGTGTTGGGCTCGCGGTCACACGAGAATGTGCTTACGAGTTGAGAGGTCAAGTAGAGCTGATTACGAGAGTCAGGGACATTGAAGTTATGAAGTGAAGGACAAAAAGGAATTCCTATTTTATTCAACATGACTTAAAACATGTAATCTGAAAAGCTAGATTTGGATTTCTGCGGCTTTAGACGAACACATAGCATAGACTGCTCTTTGTTGAACAAACTACGGCCGTGGTTACACTCTCCATGCGCAATCCCAAACAGGTCGGATAGGTCTTGCTCAACCTTCCAAGTCACCTCTTCACAATATAAAAACTTTTGTCATGCGAGTCATTGCTCTTGCAGCTGTTGGTTGACCATAAGCGCGTGTTGTGATTGTGTCAGGTCGTCCCAGCGGAGCCTTCTTGTGTCCGAGGGGAAACTGATCTCAGAAACAGTAACCTCATCAGGATCGAAAGGTATTTTGCGGGATAACAATCTGATACCCTTATTCTGGCCACAACGATCTCATGTTTACATCTAGTGCACATCCTGTTTCAACACTGTCGTTCCATGCTAACAGGTTATTTGGAATTCTCAAACAAGAGTTCAGACACCTTAGAAGCTTTTTGTAGACTAGCTGGCAGTTGTAATCATCATGGATCACTGAAACTTTTTTTTTCTTCAGAATTTGGTGATTTTGGATACTCCAGGCTGTGGAAATAGAGGCCATTGAACATTTCTGTTAGACTTTATTTGTTGTGGATTTATATCCCAACAAAGGGGGAAAGGAAGTGACCTTGACAATAAAAAGGAAATGTATGGAAAGTGCACGGGAGCAGACTGTGGTTTCCATGACGGTAGGGCTGTTAGCTGCTCGGTCCCTCTGCCATTTGGTGTGTCTGTCTCTGTGGGTGGAAGGGCAGTTGGCATCATGACTGGCAGTGTCACAGTCAGAACAGTCTGTCTCACTGATCGGCCCACCTCGCCCTCGGAGCACAATCACACTGTTATGTCTTAGCCCCTCTTTGCCATGGTAACATCACATGATAGCACAGAAACAGTGGAAATTTTCATGATGTGTTTGTTTGTTTGTTTGTTTGTTTGTTTGCTCGCTCGCTCGCTCATTTTCACCAGCATTTCTTTTTCATCCACGCCGCTTCTGTGAAGCCGCTTATAGCGTGTCACCTAGCATGTGAAGCTGGCGAGATGTGTTTATGATTTCGGTGTTATTCACAAAGCTGCCGGCATCAATCACGTGCCAAGAGGTTTCAATGACCACACATCAAGCCAGATGCTAGCTGTCTGCGTTGGGAAGAAGCACAAAACATCAGTGAGTTCTTCAGACGTTGCAGTTCTGTGACGCTAATTTCTGAATTGTTTCAAAAACAGGCATCCCAATAGAACTTGTCAAAGCATTTCAGATAATGTGAGTACTTTACAACCACTGAGTTAGCTTTGCCACAATATTTAACCAGAAGTGGTAAGGTTCTGGAATTCTTGAGGTGGAGTTTTACACGCTCAGATGGTTGTGGTTTGTGTATATATTTGCAGTTTCTCTCAGGGAACTCCCATGTTTTGTCAAACGACTAGAAGGATATAAACGCTCGCATCCAAACGTCTTTATTTTCCTCCAGGTTCCCACCATCACGCAGGCCTTGACTCCTCTTAGACTCCAAACCGAGATCATAATTCAGACATATCTTCGCTTAATTTGTGGTGGTTGTGAAAGTGTCTTTTTAAATAATTCAGCCATTAGTGAAAAGAATTACTCCGTTATTTATTCAGACTGGCGTCAGGAGGTTTCCTGTTAGTTTCCCATCATGTTGCTTTGAAGCGAGAGCCCTTCCCTGAGGACAGGGGCTGGGACTATACTTTTCGAGAGGATTTCTAGTGCTGGTATTCATCTCCCTGAACAAACCTGTGCAGTTAAGCCCTCCTCACAGGGAAAGTTTTGTTATTTTTCACAGTAAAGGTGTAGCTTGGGGCAATGTGCAGACAAATAAATTCAAGATAAAGACTGAAATGTAACACATTATACCTTTTTTTTTTTTTTTTTTCCCCCTATTTCTTTTTCATTACTTTTCCTCACAAATAAAATCGTATCCCTGGTCCACCTCATTTGTCACTTCACCTAAAGTGATTCTGGGTTCAAGTTGTCAAGCTCGTGTCAAAATGTAGGAACTTGGCTCGGGTCTTTCGGAGTTGTGGCAACCATTAATAGATAGTCTGTCCAAGCCGGGTTGAATCAAGGGCATTTGGATTTGACTGCAGAAACCCGAAGACCCCTCCCCACTCAGGGCTTCCTTTAGTTTCAGACCGAAGTTCTCAGGAACACTGCAAACAAGCACAGCTAGTCTTGTGTCTGCCATTGGACAAGCACGACCTGGATAACTTAGATCTGCCCTAATAGTGTCAACGCTCTGCATGCAGGTACGGCGACAGCATGTTTTTCCTGTTGCAGTGTTGTTTTAGACTCCATAAGGTAGTTCTTGGCAACTTCTGACTCAGTGCACACGCACACACACACGCACACACACGCATGCACGCACATGCACACGCTTTCTTTCCACACCAAACACCAGCTAATATTTCCCACTGAGCTTGTTCATTGACTGTATGTGTTGGAGTTGTAGCATGTATTCGTCAACAAATAGCTTGAGCTGTAAACACACAGGTCTGTGTTTGGCAGTGTTTTTCAAAGAAATTTGCCGATAGCAACCCATATATTTTAAAAGCGTGGAAAAATACAAAAATCTACACACTGTCTGCTTTTTTGCAAGCAAGGAGGGGGGGTTCTAAATCCAGGAGAACGTGGATCAGCATATGACTGCTGTACTTAGTTTCATTTTGCCTTATCAGTTCTTAAGTTGATTAACAAGATCTTATGTGAATATGTTCTCGTCTATTAAATAATTGGTTAATATTTATTAATCATTTAATTTTACCTCGATATTTTTTGGGGATCATTATCTGTATTTCATGTGCGCAAACTATTTTATAAAGCACTTCATAGCTGCATTTCTTGTATGACACAAGCTACATAAATATATATTCGTAAATAACTTCTAGTGAGAAATTAAGAGACCATCTTATATTGGAAAAACAAACAACAAAGTCACCACGCAGCTTTGCTGTTTGTAAAAGAGGTAAAAAATATTTATTGTACACTCGTGGAAACCCTGCAGGCTCAATGGGCGACTGCTTTTGCCCATCACATCTTTTTCACTGACCTGTTGTGTGTTTTTGGCCCTCTTTGTCCTCTCCACTTGGGCTACGAGAGCTGTTTTCAGTGTTTACTGGCGGCCTTCTGTAAGCTGCAGGGTCCGTATCAAAGCGCCGTCACACAGAGAGCCTCTTGTTTGGGTAGCTGGCTTGGTGTTAACTATGCTAATGACAGGCTCATCCTGAACTGTGAGCCATTGTGGTTTAATATATGGCGGGCAGAATGGGCATTATCGCGTCTCTTTTCACTCAAGTGTAGTTGTACAAGACTCACAAAGGTTTGTTTGGCTTCAATAAGTCATAATTTCGTCCCCGTAGCCCGGGGTCATTCGAGGGATTTGGAAATCCTTTGATGGCAATGCATCATAGGAAACACTTAGTAACGCATGGGAAATGTTTGTCTTGGCACGCGAGACGAGTCAGGTCACTGGCAAAAGTAGTTATTTTCATGTGCTACGGTTAGAATCTCAGTCCAATTTATATCTATCCTTTAATTTTCAAACTGGTCCTCTTTTGTTTCTTTTAAGAAAGGACTTAAAAAAACAGACTTTTCTAAATATATAAAGATGATAACCTTATTCCACCGACAACAGTTTGACAGGCATTCAGTGATCTTCATGCGACTTAATCTTTTTGAGTAATTTCCCATTATCATATGACAGGTCTATTGATGAGACATGTGTTTTCCATTCTCCCTTGTGGGGAAAGAGTCTCTTCTGGAGTTTAAAAAGTTCTTAGACTTGGGTGTTTGAACAGGTGGGAGCTCACGTGTTCATCCCGGCTCCCGGCGCTTTTAGCTACGAGGTGCAGCGGACAGGCGGTCGTGACAAGGCTGCGTGCGGAACGATCAATCTGTACACATCGCTTCATACCGATCAGGTGATAAAGTTACCTCCTGCTTGTATTTGATTGTATGCATGTGGCAGTGCTCCATGTAAGGATGAGCAGCAGGCTCACTGGTCACAGCTCGCACTCATGTGACACTGCTATTTCTAGCCAAATCATTCCGCCTTCCTGATGGCTTTAGCAACAAGAGCGAGCGGTGGATATGTGACACCTCAGAAAGCAGCAGGGCTGGAAGGTGGGGCAGTTTATCAGATGGAGTCCGGCGGTATTTATCCTGAGGCCACCTTGGAGGTTGGAATTAGAGGCGCAGAACAATGGCATTCTGGACAATTGAGTGTAAATGACTGTGGTCAGGAAATAAATGCCCAAGTTATGTGAGATGATTGTTTAGCTGTCTTAACACTTTGTTTCCATGAAACTGTTGTTTGTCCAAAAAAAAGGGTCGTGCATATTCAGCCCCCACCCTTAAAATAAGCCCGTGCATCTGTCACGGCAGCAGACAGGATGTCGGTGGGTCAGGTGATAGCGATCCAGCGGGGGCAATTGTGTTGCAGTGTGGTTGCATGCTTTGTAAACAAATTCTCCCGTCCTTCAACCCAGTGTGACTGGAATGTGGTCGTATAGTTTTAGTGTTACTTCACCTGTCAAATAATCAGAGCCGCAACCCCTTGGGGATCTCTTTACTCCTGTTTGCCCTCACTGATTTGTGCCGCTGCATCTTAGTAAGTGTTTATCCAGGTCTCACCATAATGTCCCGGGCCTACCCATTGTCAAGCATTTATTATGTGTTTTTTCTGAAGCGTCACCATGATGGTTACGGTTTCAATACGTGTAATGGATGAACCAATGAGGCGCCATTCATCACATTCACTGCAAATAAACTTTGCTGAATTTAACACATTAGATTCTTCTTAATGTCTGTGATGCATGAGGTATTTAAAATTCAAACATTTTCATTGAACGTCCTGCAAATTGTAATTTAATTTACATATCTAATAGGCACTCGGGCAGTGTGCAGGCACCACCATTGTGAGCAGACATGATTACTGCATTAGATCAAGCCATTGAACATTAACAAGTAGTCTCCCTACTTATCTAAGTGCTTTTTTAAAATTCAAAGTATTAATCAGGGAGTGATTATAGGTCGTACGTGGGTACCTCTGTTGTTAATGGTGAATTACATAATGATCCTTTTCAGATCTCTGATATTCCAAACAGAGAAATGAGAATAATTTGGAAGGGAGTCAGGGAGATGTACCATTACTCACAATACTTAAGCACGATAGTAGACCCCGGAGAAACCGCCAAAGAGAGTGTGCCCGGGGAAGAAAAAAACCCACAGGTCTTCTCCACAAGTAAAGGTGCTATTCTTAGAGGAGGCCATGCCATGTCTGTAAACTATGAGAGACATGGATTAAATAACATTCAGAAATCTCCAGGGTTCCCTGTACTGAACAGGTGATGACATCTTCATAATGTTGCACACATTCCAGGCCTGCGATGGCTGGTCAGTAATTGACCCCCACCCCTCCACCCCAGTAATGCTGAGAAGGCTTACCCAGCTTCAGTCTGAGCTGAAGTCAACAAACCTGTCAACATACACTCACTAACACTTGTGTTCAGGATACTCATAAACCAGTAATGCTCCACTGTGTGTCTGAATTAGCTGAGACATCGGATTTATCTTTTTTTTCTGTTGGCTTTTCTGTGAACCCTTTTTTTTTTTTTTTTTTTTTTTTTCAATTCATACGACTCAATCAAGTCATCAAGTGTTCTCTGTTAGGGATCCCAGATGCACCAATTGTCCTCATCTGCTTTGCCTTCCCTTTCACCGCAGTGGAGAATCAAGTCTTTGATAGATAATTTGCCCATGGCTGTGACCGCTCAGATTGTCTCTTCCTATATCGAGTACGTCTTGATCCAATGACCCCACACTAAGACTCAACACGGTCACGGCTAGATTTTGATTTTCTGATAAAGTTCTCTGTCAGAGACTAAAACATGTTTTTTATTTTTTTACCATGATTAAAAGTATGGCAATAATGATGAATCTACATGTTTGCAGGTGCAATTGCATTCTCAGATCAACGTCAATGTGACAACACAATGTTTAGTTAGTTGGCTACCTCTGCTGTGTACCATGTGTGGCTGAACATTCATTCCGCTTGCTTGCGGAAGCATAACAATACTCACAAGGCTTTTAGTCTATCTTTTTCTGTCCCAATAAGGAACAGGAAATTCAGTTTACACCCGATTGATACCTTTCATTTCATGGCACAACACATCTGCGTCAACTCACGCCTTGAAGGACTTCATTCAGTTGAAGTTCTTGTGGTATGCAAGTGAAACCAGCGCAATTACCTGTCATTGTGCCCCCTCCTGGCCAAATATGACGTCTTGATTAGAGATGATTGGTGGAAAAGTGCCCGGAAATGAGCTCTTACAATAGGATTAGAGGTGACCGATGCAAATCCACCCCTCCCCATTTACCCTCCGTCACCGGAACACCAATAGACCACTTGTCACACCGAGTTTCCTTCACCGACAGGCAAGCTGTGACAGCGCTCAGACCCAAGGAAAGTTGCACATGTGACACAAGGCTTCGAACCATGTCCAAAATACCTCTCCCCAAAGGCAGGGCAGACAGCTGCAATTAAAATGTTGTTTTTATAGTGCCAGATCCGTCCCTGTCATCACGCATTTTCAGGCGAATACAAGATTCGGTGCTATCTTGACACCCAGGTGTTGATGTTACTTTAATAGCATGTTGCACTATGTTTTTGTTCGACTTTTTCCATCGTGAACTATGGGAGACTTCTGTCTTCAGCCATTCTATTCCCTTAAATGCTGTATCCGCCGGACCCATATTTGGGACGGGCGTCTTAATGATACAGCCCTTTAAATGTCTTCCCTTTCTGAGCAGAGGATAAAAGACCATGTTATTTGAGTTGAAAAGGCTGTCAGCCTTTCTTTCCCCCGCAGTATCTTAAGCTTGCGTACGGACCTTATTTGGCTTAGATTACTCACTTATTTATTTCTTTATTTTTGTGTGTCAACTAACACTTTTTTTTTCCTCTTTTTGATTAGATAAGAGGATTTCGTTGTCAACTCAGAACATTTTGTGTTTTCCTGTTATTTGCTTAAGCTGTATCCTGGCAACCCGCAGGTCCTTTATGCACAACAAGGTGCACATTTAAATAAATTGATATTTTATGAGCTTCAAAAAATGTCGTGAGAAATATTGTATTTTTAGAACCCAGTCGTTTGTGACCGGTTCTTGAGAGTCAATACTTTCAAACCGTAACCATTCCTTTGCAGGACCCCTTGATGCGATTAAGGCCTACTGCTGAACGCGTCATGTGAAATTCCCCTCCCTATTGTGACCAGGGCAAGTGCTGTTCTTGCACTTCTTACTGCGGCTTAGCTAATGCTAGCAGCACGTTCGGAGGCATTACTCTTAGTTTTCACCTAGAATAACAGCATGGGTAATCCGCTGACTCACTGACTTGCAGACGTAATCCAGCAAGCCTCGTGTCTCTCCTTCCGACGAGGGCGTACCGTGTGTATGTTGAGATTACGTGATTTCTAATACGGCGTGACCGTCTGTCTGCGCAGAAGCGTGGCATTCTTGCAGAGCCGAGGACGCCATGTTTCTCCACCGACACTGTGTCTCCCACTACATGCGCACAGCGGCAGGCCTAATCAAAGCACTCCATAATACTGTTAGCTGGGTCATGTGCTGGAAGCCAAGATTAAGAGCAAGAGGGCACAGGCCATTGGATCCAGCTTAGGAGAGAGTGTTTCCTCTCCCTCTCGGTTTCTTTCCCCATCAGTCTACATTGCTCTTACTGCCCCCCCCCCCCCCCCCCCCCCCCCCCCCACAACTAACCCAACAACAAAAAACAAAAAACATAATTT
>CAAKHD010008598.1:7027-17580 GCA_901007705.1 Fistularia tabacaria | reverse complement strand
TCTTCAATGTGTTAGCAGTGTTAGCAATCTTCAATTGTGTTAGCAGTTAGTGGTCTTCATTGTGTTAGCAGTGTTAGCAATCTTCAATGTGTTAGCAGTTAGTGATCTTCATTGTGTTAGCAGTGTTAGCAATCTTCAATGTGTTAGCAGTTAGTGATCTTCAGTGTGTTAGCAGTGTTAGCGTATCTTCAATGTGTTAGCAGTTAGTGATCTTCATTGTGTTAGCAATCTTCATTGTGTTAGCAGTTAGTGATCTTCATTGTGTTAGCAGTGTTAGCAATCTTCAGTGTGTTAGCTGTTCGTGGTCTTCATTGTGTTAGCAGTTAGTGGTCTTCATTGTGTTAGCAGTGTTAGCAATCTTCAATGTGTTAGCAGTTAGTGGTCTTCATTGTGTTAGCAGTGTTAGCAATCTTCAATGTGTTAGCAGTTAGTGATCTTCATTGTGTTAGCAGTTAGTGATCTTCATTGTGTTAGCAGTGTTAGCAATCTTCAGTGTGTTAGCAGTTCGTGGTCTTCAGTGTGTTAGCAGTTAGTGATCTTCATTGTGTTAGCAGTGTTAGCAATCTTCAGTGTGTTAGCTGTTCGTGGTCTTCATTGTGTTAGCAGTTAGTGGTCTTCATTGTGTTAGCAGTGTTAGCAATCTTCAATGTGTTAGCAGTTAGTGATCTTCAATGTGTTAGCAGTGTTAGCAATCTTCAGTGTGTTAGCAGTTAGTGATCTTCATTATGTTAGCAGTGTTAGCAATCTTCAATGTGTTTGCAGTTCATGATATTCATTTTGTTAGCAGTGTTGGCAATCTTCAATGTGTTAGCAGTTAGTGATCTTCAGTGTGCTAGCGTTGTTAGCGTTCTTCAGTGTGCTAGCGTTGCTAGCGTTCTTCGGTGTGTTAGCAGTTGTAGCGGTCTTAGCTCCGTTGGCCGCGCCAGGTGTTCTTTGTTTTTGTGGTGGTGTTAGCTACCGTGGCGGCCGTCCGTCTGCATTGTTCAAACAGTGAGGCTATCTTCGCAGGCTAACCCACTGCGGTGCAGTCGGTCGGACTTGTCGGCGTCTCCCTCTGATTTCTCCTAGAAAGTGCCGGAACCCTGAAGGTTTTGTTCGGAACTCCGGAGTTCGTGGCGCCGGAGGTCATCAACTACGAGGCCATCAGCTACCCGACGGACATGTGGAGTATAGGAGTCATCTGCTACATCCTGTGAGCTCCCACGTCCTCTCTGACTCACCCCTGTTTCAGCCTCAACCTACTTCTAGCTTACCTTTGTTTTCCCCGTAGCTTAGCCCGAACGGTAGCCGCGCCTTAGCTTCTTCCGTACTTGCGGTCCAGTTCAGAGAGTGTGCTAGCTAGGTGTACGTTAGCCCTGCCCGTCTGACCCCGCTGACCCCGCTGACCCCCGTCTGACCCCGCTGACCCCCGTCCCCCCCAGGCTGAGCGGTCTCTCCCCCTTCATGGGCGACAACGACAACGAGACCCTGTCCAACGTCACTTCGGCCACCTGGGACTTCGAGGACGAAGCCTTCGACGAGATTTCGGACAACGCCAAGGACTTCATCACCGAGCTGCTGAAGAAGGACATGAGGTGAGGAACGCCTTGTTCTGGGGGTCGTGAGAGGGTGGGCAGGAAGTGCCTCCTGGTCCTTGTCGAAGCAGCTTCCGCGGGAGCAGATGTTAGCTCCGCCCCACCACAGCCAGGAGGTCCCCGGTCACGTTCCCACAGGGGGGCTTTCTGTGCGGAGCCTCCATGTTCTCTTCCTCGTCCGCGTGAGGTTCCTCCGGGTTCCTCCCACAGTCCAGTCACATGCGCGAGGTTCTCCGGAGACCCTGATGGTCCAGATAAGTGTCCGTGGGTCCAGGATGAACCTCTCCCTCCTCTCGCAGCTCCTCAACCCTGGCTGCTTGTTTCAGGAAGCTGCGGCTCTGATGGTTAAAACCCCCGGGCATCTTCAACCATCAGAACCAGCATCTTCATCCGGGACCTCAGCTGAGATGTTGTGCTCCAGACAATTATCTTCATGATTGAAAAAGTTCATGAGAAGTGAAAAAATATGTGCTGAGAATCTTTTGAAACCCTTAGAAGGAGCTGCTCTTGTAAATCAGAGCATCATCTGGCAGCAGAAGGTTCAAACATCTGCCACAGGCTTGGACCTTCAAGATGAGTGAGACCAGTCAGTCCAGGACCATCAAGAAATTAGGCTGCTTTCAGGAAGTACCTTTCTTCATCTGTGGAGCCTCCTGCTGGTCTCCGTGTCGCCGTTGGTCACCTAACGTGTGTGTGTGTGTGTGTGTGTGTGTGTGTGTGTGTGTGTGTGTGTGTGTGTGTGTGTGTGTGTGTGTGGTCAGGGCTCGGCTGAGCTGCGCTCAGTGTCTTGAACATCCCTGGCTGAAGCAGGACACCAACACCATGAAAGCCAAGAAGTTGTCCAAGGAGCGGATGAAGAAGTACATCCTGAGGAGGAAGTGGCAGGTGAGCCAGGTCCAGCCCGGGGTCGGACCTCAGTGAGGAGAAGCTGTGGTTGATCTTCTCCTTCTTCTTCTTCTGCGGCAGAAAACGGGTCATGCCGTCCGGGCCATCGGACGCCTGTCGTCCATGGCGATGATGGCCGGCGTCAGCGCCAAGAAGGGTTCGCCCACCGAAGGTACCGCGGCAACCGTCGCTGGTCCTGCTCGTCTGGAGAGTCACCGGTTCAAGTGTGTGTGCGTGTGTGTGTTCAGAGGACAACCAGTTCCTGGAGTGCTTGGAGTGCGAGCAGAAGACGGAGTCCAAGCCGAGCTTCAGCTCCGTCATCAGCGACGTGGAGGTGGTGGAGGGAAGCGCCGCCCGCTTCGACTGCAAGATCGAAGGTAGCCGGTGGAGGTCGGACCACGCCTGGCAGACGGCGGAGAGGGATCAGTGATCGTCAGCGTGACCTGTGTGTGTGTGTGTGTGTGTGTGTGTGTGTGTGTGTGAGCGCAGGCTACCCCGACCCTGAGGTGGTCTGGTACAAAGACGACCAGCCAATCAAAGAGACCCGACACTTCCAGATCGACTACGACGAGGACGGGAACTGCAGCCTGGTCATTTCCGAGGTCAGAAGGTCCGCGGGTTCCGCCGTGTGCGAGTCTGTCGAGCTTCCCTTTAGCGTAGCATACGCTAAAGGGAAGCATTCATTTGGCTACGTCGGGGTCGCTAACGACGTCGGCTGGAGGTGAGCCTGCCGGCTGGGCTCCTGCGTGATGGAAGGTCAACCCTCGAGGTCATGGACAAGCGGTTACCAGGAAGCGCTGGGATCTTCTGAGGAGCCCATCTTTGACCACCTGCTTCCAACCCGCAGGTTTCAGGCGACGACGACGCCAAGTACACGGTGAAGGCGGTGAACAGCCTGGGGGAGGCCACCTGCACCGCCGAGCTGCTGGTGGAGGTGATGGCCGGTGAAGAAGAAGAAGAGGAGGAGGAGGAGGAGGAGGAGGAGGAGGAGGAGTAGAGCAAAGCTGGAGGAGGAGGAGGAGGAGGAGGAGGAGGACACAAACTCAACCTGTCAGACCTGCTGGAGGTTCTGATGGAGCAGCTGGTGGTTGGGTTTGACACATCAGGACAGCTACAGCTTCACGTACTTTTCACTGCAGAGACACCGACCAACCTTTCTCCTGCTTCCTGTGCAGTTCCGACATGACGCCGGGGTTTCTGTCCGTTCCCGGGAAACATCTAGACATCCGGGCGTTCCTGATGTGGTGGAATGTTCTCAAATGGTCCGTTCGTAGCTTCAGCCAGTGTCTCCGTCCGTCGTACCTCCAGGTTCGCTAGCTTGCGCAGCTCCTCCCTTGTGGCTCCATGAGTGTGTGAAGGTTCCGGTGATCAGGAGGTGGATGATAGCAGATCCCGACGAGGTGAAGAGCAAAGAGCAGATCCCATGGCAACACGCCGGTGAAGGACAGCCTGACACCAGGCGAAGGTCCTCCGCAGGGGGAGTTAGCTTTGCACCAGGAACCCACCTTCTCATTGAAACTCCACCTTTCCTGAGGTGTAGATGTAGATGCAGATGTTGATGTAGACCAACGTGTCAGAGAACCTGCTCCGTTCCTCAGGCTGGTAGGAGTGAGAAGGTGTTGCGGGTAGCAGGTCCATGGCAGATGGAGACACACCGGTCAGCATCCCATAATACTCCTCAGTCACCGCGCTCGTACCAGACAGCAGGTTCTTCAGCTGGTTCCCCTGGATCTCTGCGGGTGAAGAACCTGGGGTTGTTTGAGTGTGAACGCTGTCGTTGTTTCGGGTCCTCAGGAGGAGTTCAGAAGAAACACATTTACACTTTTTCATGGCGTCGCGTGAACAATCCCATCCAGACCAGCGCATTGAATAAAACGCACACGCTAAAGCTAATGCTAGTGAACGTCATGTTCGACGAAATCTCCAAACGAACGTTAGCGTAGCCGCTAACGTGAGCCGACGGTGACAAATGTAGTGGAACGGCAGCATCGGCAGCCACCTTTTTTTCGAGCCGCCACCAGCTAACTAGTGTGAGACGCGGGCTGAGCTGGTTAGCCCTTCATGCTAACACTGCTGCAGGGACAGAGAGTTGATTCCTTGAACGTGGCCGTCGGTTGCAGAACGGACGGAGACGCCGCTACGCTGACGTGACCCGAAGGAACCGGGAAGGAACAGAAACCTCCGTTCCTCTCCTCCTTTCATCCCACGACTCCTTGGATTTGTCGGCTTGACTTTTCCGTCGGGCACTTTTTCTCCTCCTTCTGCCTCGTTTGTGCCATTGTTGTTTTAATCCAGACGACCTTCTGCAGCTAGCATCACCTTTGCCTGCCGCACGTAGCCTCAGACGGAAGCGACCACGCCGCACGTTTTGTCTTCTCCCGGGAGGAAGTTCTCGACTCCCGTCTCCTTTTTCTGCCTTAAAATCGTTTTGGTTGCCGTGTTTGCACTTAGAGGTCCTTTCTGTTTTCGAATCCCGCCAGGAACGCCGGAGCAGGTCAGGCCTCTGACAGGTCTGGTCAGGTGCGCGCCTTCAGGCGGTCCAGACGCCGTTCTTCTCGACGCTCGCAGGGCTTCCTCGCGTCTCCCCGACAGATTGGTCCATTTGTGGAACAGCAATGCCATCTTCTCTTGACATTTTCAAGAGATACATTTGCAAACACAAGCTCGTCAGCAGGCCAAGCCAAAGCTTGTGTTTCCTGAAAGCTCCCGGTGTCCTCGGCGGGAAACTTGAGCGACGCGTCCCAACCGACCGGCCGCCGTCGTCGTCGTCTTCTTCTTCTTCTTCTTCTTCTTCTTCTTCTTCTTCTTCTTCTTCTTCTTGGCCACATTCCATTCCTTTGTGTGCACTCGTTTATTGTGCAGTGTGCAGACATTTATTTAAAGGGCTGATTCAGACTCAACCAAAGAGGCTTCTGGATTCACAGGAATGTGTGTGTGTGTGTGTGTGCGTGTGTGCGTGTGTGCGTGTGTGCGTGTGTGCGTGCGTGCGCGTGTGCGTTTGTGTGTGTGTTGTGCTGTCATTCCTCCGCGCGGTTGTTTTCAGAATATTTTTATTTTTAGAATTATTTAATGCACCGAGTCGTGAGCATGGTACCGTCCTGTCGGAGGTCCTCGTACCCCAGCGTCCCTGCGCAGATGTCTGGAGGGGATCTCTGCGCTTTGTACAAATACCTGCCGGTGTGAATAACTGCAGAGCGACACCAACCACACACGACGACTGTAGTTACTCACCCAACAGCAATAAATTTTTATCACAAACTCCCCGGCGTGGATTATTCCACACCTCACACACACAGAAATGATTCCTGCGCTCCATCCAGAGAAGACACTGTTCTCTGCAACATAAGATGAGATGATGTTCAACCTCATCGGGGAAAGTCTTTCGTCGCAGCAGCGCAACAATAACGATATCAATAAATATGAGGATAAATATAAATAAGAGACGATTAAAAAGATTGTCAAAAGATATGTATAAAAAAGAAGAACAGGCAGCAAGGTGAACAACAGCAGGGCCAAAATAGACAACGGGATGAAAAAAGAAAAAATCATAAATAAAAGAAACAGATAAATAAATAAGAAAAAGAAATAAGATATCTATAAAAGGTGAACAACAACAGGGACAAAATAGACAACAAAATGAAAAAATAATCAATTTGAAAAAAAGCAACATAAATATAAATCAGAGAGATAATCAAAAGACATGTATAAATAAAGAATAGGCAGCGAGGTGAACAACAACAGGGACAAAATAGACAACGGGATGAAAATAAAAAACAGCCAGGGTGAGAACAGACAACAAAAGGGGCAAGAATAGAAACAGAGTGAGAAGAACAATGACAAAGATAAGGAGGATGCAATGCAGTGACACCAGCAGGGAGAAGAAGAGAGACATGGAGTGAAAGCACCACAGATGCTCCTCCAACCACAACGTGGAGTCTTGCTGATGAGTGCATCAACTGACAAGTTCTCCCAGATCTGAGATTTTGTATTTGATTTCTGTTTCCCTTTGTGATCGGAGCCCAGATCCCAGCATTTGACACCAGCGCTGTCCGCGACGTTGCGTTTAAAGACCGCAGGACGCACCGCCGCCGGGTAGCCTGGAGAGGGTCATGAAAGAAGGAGCGAGGGGTGCATGTTGTGCACGTTGTCGTCGGTGACGGAGAGCATCATCGTTTACGGCGGGAAGGTCACCGTCAGAAGAGGCAGTGTGCACGCTACATTTAGCATAGCATCGTAGCATCCAGTGTGTGGCGGGTGAGTTAGGGAAAGGATAGAGCACCGGGTGACCCCCCCCCCCCCCCGACCTCCTCCGCTGCCGCCGGCATCTACGAGGTAAGTTCACTCGATAAAACTACTTCACGTCTGAGTCTGTGTGAGAAAGCCTGGAATGGATGGAGCCTGGTGGTCCTCAAACCACTTCACCTCCTGAGTCCAGATGTTTCTGCTCTGTGATCCCCTGCGTGTGCTTCTGCCTGCGACCACTGGGGGGCGCAGTGAGCCTGAGCAGCAGGAGGGGGAGGACGCGGCCGCTGGTCCATGGCCGCCCATTGAGGAACACGCCAAGGTCCACCTGAAGATCTGGAGCAGCGGTTGACGGACAGACTTGGGAACCGATCATGACTGACCCTTGGGGCGGGGTTTAACCCGGACGGCTCTGCTGTCAATCATCCAGCTATCTCCTCTCTCATCTTGGACAGTTCAGAGCCTATACTGAACCCAGCAACTGTCGAGGGGTAGCTGGAGAGAACCCAGGCTGGAGAACATGGAGAACACAGAGGTAGAACCCAGGCTGGAGAACATGGAGATCACAGAGGTAGAACCCAGGCTGGAGAACATGGAGAACACAGAGGGACTGTCATGCTCACCCAATAAAGTTTTATCAAACAATTATGGAGGACAAATGCAGCTTTGACCACACACACACACACACACACACACACACACACACACACACACACACACTGCTCTAGACAGCTGAGCAGCTCCAGAGCAGAAGGACTTGCTGGAGGACCTTCACAGTTTACCACTGTAGAAGTCTTCTTCTTCCTTACTGGATGTAATCGTAGCAGCAGAATGAAGCGCAGGGTGCCTCAGTGTGTGTGTGTGTGTGTGTGTGTGTATGTGTGTGTGTGTGTGTGTGTGTGTGTGTGTGTGTAACATTTCGGGGCTTCGATCATATCAGAAAAGACCTGATTCTTTTCTATTGGTTGTTTATTGATGAACCTCTTGGTCAGAGGCGGTTCCACCGCCGGCCACTGGGGGGCGCGCTTCGACGGAATACACCGGAAGTGCGCACACAGCCACTACGTCATAACCGGAAGTCCCGATCTGCTCCTGCGCCCCATGTTAGCCGTAGTCAGAGATTCGCCGTGAGGTGCGAAGTGAGAGTCGCCGTCGTGCCCGTTATCCGCGCGTCTCCCCCGGTTGTTCGCTATGGCGGGGACCGCACTGAAGAGGCTGATGGCCGAATACAAACGTGAGTGTAGCCGCGGCGTCCCGAACCACAGCCCGGGGAGCCAGCGAGCAGCTAAAGCTAGCAGAAGTGTTAGCCCCGGTGTCGGAGGAACCAGACTCCCCCCGGGAAAGCACGCCTTTCTCCCGGGGATGGCATCCGCTCACCCACCGACACACAGTGGCCGGAGCCGCGGGTCTGTCGAATAGCGGGGACGGTTCCCTGTAGTTCGGCCGTACCGGGCCAGTCCACCCCTCAGTTCGGACACCCGGAGTGTGGCCGCTTGAAAAGGCCGCCTCGTTACGAAGCTCTCCCGAAGTTGAAGTCGCTCCTGTCGTTTTTATTATTGTTGTTATTTTGGACTGTGACAGCTGTCAGACTGCTGTTATCCCTAACATAGTCTGGACTGGCTGCGAGCCCTGAATCAAAGCGTTATTTACCACAAGAAACTATTCGAGTAAACATTCATTTGTATAATGAGAAGTGTTTTAATTAGCCTGAGGAGAGATTTAAGCTAGTGAGCTAATGTTAGCCTGTTGCTCCACCTCTGCGAGCCCGGCGAGCATGAAGCTAACACCCCAACACCTAGACCTCTTCTGTATCACACTGAGGTGTGTGTGTGTGTGTGTGTGTGTTACAGAGCTGACTCTGAACCCACCTGAAGGCATCGTTGCAGGTCAGTGATGAATAAAATCACTTTACGGCTGAGGTGATCATTGTATCTGTCTACTGTCTTGTGTAAATATTTGTGTGTGTGTGAAACGAATTAGTTATATCCAAAGACTGATTAAACCTCTGTGTGTGTGTGTGCGTGTGTGTGTGTGTGTGTGTGTGTGTGTGTGTGTGTGTGTGTGTGTGTGTGTGTGTTAGGTCCTGCTAATGAGGAGAACTTCTTTGAGTGGGAGGCTCTTATCATGTGAGTTGGTTACATGACACACACAGTGGGTTCACTGAATGTTTGCATGGAACAAAGACAATAGTTGGTGGCAAAGCTGTGATGTCAGGTTTCAGGTTGAGAAATCCTGATAAAAACTCCTGATAAAGTGTCAGTCTGTGAAAAGGTGAGCATTGTAAATGTCTGGACATCTTTGAGGATAGTCAGAATAGCTGTCAAAACTTCCATGTTTTCCGGACTATCAGTGGCTCCGGAGTAGAAGTTGAACCAGCCAGTAAATGCTTTATGAAGAATAAAAAACATAGATAGAAACATAGATATGTGGACTATCAGTCATATTTTTTTTTTGGGGGGGGGGGATTTATTTTATAAAATCAGAGACAAAGACCAGACATTTCATCTTGAAAGGCCGATTCTGGTAATAAGAATAGAGCACAGAATTCAGCAACAGGCTGAATAGGTGTCTGCTATGCTAACAGTTATTCAAATAACTATAGCATAAACAACATAGCATTACCTCCAGTGGACCAAACTCTCCATCTCCCTCCAAATCACTAAATCCATTGAATTCTTCATCCCGGATGTCTCTTCTGAGGAGGTAGACGGCGTCTCTTCCTCTTCTGCGTGGTCACACTCAGCATCAGTTCCTAGCTTCACTTAGCTTTTAGCCTGCCATTAGCTTTTTTTGTTTTCTTCTTTGCAGTGTGAGTGTCCTCCGCTTTTCTCCAGTCCCTCAAAAGTTTCTGGCTCACTCCAAACTCTCCTTCTGCTGCTGGATGACAGTTATCGGCCCCATATGTCCCTGCTTGCAGCTTGTCATCTGCAGAGCAGGATTTTCTTTTTGGAGGCGTTTGTGTTCAGTGTTTCTAAGTTGATGTTAAAATGTTAAATGTTCAGTGGTCCAGGAGTAATCGAGGTAGCAGATACTGCCACACCAGCCTCAAGCGCAACATGTTCAATAACCCTATATATTTTAATATATAAGTGGCAGGACTAGCCAAAACCACAGAGAAAAGTGGGACTTAGAGTCCGAAAAATAGGGTAGAGGAGAGTGAAGTTTCCCTGCTCTGAGAGTTTGTTCAGCAGATCAGCAGCTTGTGAATCTTCTCAAATCGTCACCACAGCTGCTGGAAAGCCTATGTCCTCCTGAAGCCGTGCTGTGTTTTCAGCTGGGCTCCAGCAGGGAGAGCCCTTGGCTCGCTGTGAAGGAGCTCAGAGACCATCTCATGAACAGCCTCATGTAAGGCAGGAGCTGAGAACTGTCATATGAACATCCAGATGTTCCAACGCAGCAGACAAGTCAACAGTGGAATGCTTATTTTAAAGTTACTCAAGAGTTGATTTGTATAGTGACTGACAGCTAGCATCCATGTTGTCTCAGGCTGCGTCTGGATGGAGGCAGGAAGCTATTCCAGTCTCCATGGCAACAGCCAATAGGTATTGATAAACTGACCAGTCTCAGAAGTATGGACAAAGGTCCGTGAGTGAGGTCCCTGAATGCCTCATCAGCAGCTGCTGCTCCTTGACATCCGTCTGCCCTGCAATTTGCCCCGATGACATCACCGTGTTATTTGAAGGCCTGACCCTGTCACACACACACACACACACACACACACACACACACACACACACACACACACACACACACACACACACACACACACCAGTCAATCATTTGTGTGGACAGGTGACATCTTGTTGAGGCAGGACGGGTGAGCAGTTAGGGGATTGGTATATAGCAGTGTGT
>CAAKHD010008592.1:12075-25452 GCA_901007705.1 Fistularia tabacaria | reverse complement strand
CCCCGAAACGCACCCCCCCCCATGTTTCCGCAAGGACGCGCGTTAATAACACCAAAAAAAAAAAGACACATTCAAGGGGTCAGTTGCTCGTGCAAGCGCTGACATTCACGTCGTAACCGAATACCGGAGGTCAAGCGGGGGGGGAGGGGGGGGGGGAGAACGAGACACCTGCCGCGACCGTGAAGGCGTCCCGCGGGGGAAAAGGTCGCGGGTTCAAGCACCGAAAGGTCGCGGCGACATTCTGCGCCGGTCAACGCAGGAGGAGGGAGCTGAGATTTCCGCCGCGCGAAAAGTGCCCCTGAAGTTGCACAATGTTCAAACGTCTGCGAGATGGTCAAAGTGCCCGGATGGCGTCCGCGGTCGTGTGTGTGTGTCTGTGTGTGTGTGTGTCTGTGTGTGTGTGTTCGGTATCCAGTCCGCAGCGAAACAGGCCCCCGGTATCGATCGCCGCTTCTGCTGCTGCCTTCACGACCCGCTCGGAAAAAAACGAAACAAAATCAACGACAGCACTGGGGAAATAAACCGACGCTTGAAATGAAGCCGCCTGTTGGTAAAAGGCGTGTTCTGCCGGGAGTCTAGTCGGGAAACGCCGACGAAGAGGCTTAGCGCCACATTCATTGTGGGGAAAAAACAAAATGACCGACAACACGTTAACGCAGCATTGAGGGTTTTTTTTTTTGCGGCGGAGGCAGAGAGCTACGTGCCGCCGCGAACGCAAGACGACGTTACCGACACCGGGGCCCGGTTCTGTGCAGGAACACATCCGGGCACTTTGTATTTACGAGGGCTATCGAGGAAAAAAGGACTTTCATTGATCGATCCGCTCAGTGGAAACGGACGCAGGTGCGGCCCTGCAGCCGGGTTCGGATCCGAGAACCGTACCGACGTTGGGGTCCACCTTGGCCCCGTTCATGGTCTGGATCAGATCTCCCAGGCTCTTCTTGTCGCCGTTCATCTTCCAGTTTCCGCCCACGAAGAATTTCCTGCTCATGTTTGCGGGTCGGGTCGGGTCGGTTCCGTGAAGCCCACTGGGTTTGCACCTTGTCTGGGGGGAAAGAGCGGACGTCAGAGGGAGGCTCGGTGGATTTATCAGGAAGAGGAGGTGACCCCTCCCCTCGTCTGATGCCATTGGTTGCCCCTCCCCACCAACACACCCCTCCCCACGGCTCCACTCCCACGCCCACCCAACGTGAGGAAGGGGAAGAGCGAAATGTCATGGTGCGTTCAAGTGCTCTCAATCGGGGCTTTTTTTAAACAGCAGAAAGACAGAACTACATTCAGATTAAATCTGCGCCGAGAAGAAAAGATCACTGAGCGTCCTCAAGTCATTATGAGTTAGAGTGCCGCTTTGAAATGGAAGATTGAGGATTAAAAAATGATGATCGTTAAATCAAGAACATTCTGATTATCTGACTGCTAAATTTTCCTTTATTTAATATAGGCACGCATTTCTAAACACATCCTCTACTTTCTACTCTCCGTCTTCTACGCCTTATAAAGTTATCCGGTACCCCAAATAAATAAAAAAAAACAATGTTGAACTGTCATTTACGGAAAGGGAATTTTTTTTAAGTCAATGACAATTTGAGAGCAGCAGAAAAAGAAAGTCATTCTTTCCGTCTCTTGAAACTCGAGTATATGTGATACCATATTCGGCCACGAGATGACGCTTTGGCATTTCCCCGTTAACCATCCATTCATTCTCATTGCATCCCCGCCGGAAACTCATTGATACCGAGTTTCCGGCTTTTACTTTTTTCCTTTTACTCGGGTGGAAATGTATCCGTTGACCGTTTACTCCAAAATAATAGGTTTTATTTGTCCGTTTTTTAAGTTGTTGTCCATCCTCGATAGATTGAGGTCAGCATGAGGAAGAAAGGGGTTTTCAGGCTACTTGATCCCCTGGAGGATCTGACCCACATCCCCCAGCCCGGTTTTATAACACAATAGAGTGGACTGTACTTTATTTCTTTATCGATTCCATAACTGGGTGATTAAAAGGGCAGTAACAGCAAAACATACAGTAGAAAATAACAAACACACTCTCCGTATTACATTTGATATATGAGTCTCGTAAAGACACACTGCAAATGTTAGAATAGAAACGTATAAAGTTAAGCTGGATATTCAGTAAAGGACGGATCTAATTTAAAGCTGGTTATTCGAAACAACAGCGATGTCAATACATTCCGATACCAAATACAGAATATTTAGGAATATTTTCCAGGAAGCGTGGGGTGAAACAGATTATCAGGCCTTTCACTTCCGTTTTATTCAGTTTAACTTTATTCAGTTTTTTAAAGCACCTTTTAAATGTGTATATTATTATTTATTATTGTTGCACTGCTACGACAAAAGAAAATCCCCTATGGGGATCAATAAAGTATTATCTTATTCCAGATAGGTATGAACCCTAAATTAAATATTTCAAAATAATACTAGATATTATTATTATTATTATTATTAAGAATAATAATCAATTGCAATATAAATATTCTAATTCCAGATTTACTCAATAAACCCTTAGTTTGAAAGAGGATAGTTCCTGCCTTCAGTTTCATTTCCGGTACAATTGTGACACAAAGAAGACTCAGGGTTTGATTGGCCAAAATTTCTCCAACGCCCGCCTACTTGACGCTTCCGATTGGCGGAGGCCAGGTTCGATTAATACTCCCATCATGCCTTGCGGCCGAGCCGTGCTGATCGGAAAACCGAACCAAAAAACGATTGTAATAAGCGAAATTCTTATTTTTATTTTTAAACTTTGATAGTTTCCTTAGCCCTACTTCTGTCTGATTTTTCTTTGATCTGCGATAAAAAAAATATTTAAAAAAATAAAACACAGACGCAACCGTGACGAGAAGGCGTATGTCTGAAGAACAAGAAAGTTTCCATTACAATATCAGGCCAGGATAAATTGCTCTTTAGATTATTGTCTAGTAAGCCTTTCTTAAAGAGAGGCTCCCTGTGACTGTGAAAATCAATGTGCTTGTTAAAAGTTGAGAGTGACTGTTGAGTGAAATCCGTCGCTCTGCGGACTTCGTAACGCAGCATCTACGCGTGCTGAACGTATAAAATGAGCAAAATTTTCTCTACTTATGACGCATATACTGCAATGCTTCTTTATGTTTGTGACCCTTCTCTAATAAATGTGAGCATAAATGGTCAGTGAAACGAACAGACCAATTCCAAGTAAGGTTTCCCACAAAAGGATCAATTGGTTGATATAGTGACTTGTTGGGGCTGCTTGCATTTCTCGTCACAATATGTCTTTGCACTACCTCACATGCTCCATCTGTACTGACTGTTATCCGTGCAATGCTTATATTTAGATTAGATTTATACATTCCCCAGGACACCTTACTCATTTCATTTTTCATTTCATTTTTATTCCCAACATCGTCGGCGGTACACCTGTCATTTCCCTGCGCAAGGCATTTCTTTTGCTTCTTTCCATATTTTTTTCTGTTGTTTTGTTGTACAAAATCTTGTTCATTTGTATCTATATCCTTCATATGCATATTCTTTTCTATTATTAGCATTTGCACACTTTTCTGCCCTGTAATCCTGCTGTAACCATTGCATATCCTTGCGTGTGATCAAAATGGTGATCTTATCTTAAATATAAAAATGAAGAATATAGACTTAAAAAGTAAATAAAAATGTAAATAATATAAATAACTAAATTACATATATATGTATACATACACACAGGTGTTTCAACACTAAGACACATACATACATTTGTATCCTCACACATTACTTATACATTTTGCTTTTTTCCAGCATGAGTTCGGAGTGTGAATTAACTGAGATACCTCATGGGGGATGAGGTCATTTATTTTTTTTTTTATTGATACAGCATACATACAAACGAACACAAATGGTCAATGAATACAACAAATCAGATGAATCCCAGTCAGGTATTTCACAATCAAAACGTTTCTGTATGACTGGGTATAAATATGAGTCACTATCAAAGGATTACAATTAAATGATAGTACAAAAATGTATAATAATGATAAGAATTAAAGAAAATACAATGGAAAATAAATAAATCAAATACACACACATATGTACATGCATACCCTCTCTATTTAAGAATAAGCTTGAAACCTTCCCTTTTGAGAAAGCTTATCGTTAGCAAAAGGCTAGCCCTTAATTCTACTGCCATAGCTTCATCCACTGAGGGATATCCCATGATGCACCTCTCTCCTCCTGTCCTGCACGATAGTCACCTCTTCCCTCTCTTTAGTACCCAACCGGTCGAGACAGAAGGCCGCCGGCATCGAGCTGCAAGCCGTGCATGGTTCCTGCAACCGGTGAGGGCCTGTAGTTTCCTCATAGCCTGTGGGAACGCTGGGGTTTCTGGAGATTTGCCCTGCAAGCAAAGGGTCATCGGACAACTGAGTTGCGATGTTAAACGGCATATTTAAAAAGCCTGTTGTGTCAAACCGTAACCTGAGTAGCTTTTTAGATGGCAGGGAGTCATTTCTGTGTTTGTTGATGAAGGCTTAGCCGCCGGTTATATTTGGGTTCGGTGACGTCAGTCCTCTCGGAGTCACGTGACGCGACTGTCTGACGCGTAACCTCAGAAGCGTTGTTAATAATGAAAATATGGGACACGCTCGGCGGCACAGTATCGCCACAAGGGGACACTGTTACACCCTTTAACGCGGGTGTGCGACCCTGTTTACCACTCACTAAAAAATTATCCGCTGTGAGTCCGCTCGCCATAAAATATTTATATACATAAGTTAATATATTTTTAAATGAAAATAACTTACTCAATTATCAATACTTATGACAAAGTTGCGGGGGGTCCAAAACGGCTCATTATCACTCACCAACAAGCGGTTCTCTGATTGGACGGCTGACGGCTGACTTCATGAATATTAATAGAGCCGCCCCCCGCTCCTCATGTGATCCAATGTGTCCGCACGTCGCTGCGGTCGGGGCGGGGTTTAGTTAACCGTTTCATTCCGGGGGTTGGGGAGGAGGCGGAACCGCCGAAGAAGTAAGAGTCGAGGAAGAAAAAAGAAGAAGGAAAAAAAAGAGATCGGAGTTTGGATATGTGGACGTCTGTGCCGTGAGCCGGTAGAGTTCACGGAACCCCGCCGCCGCGCACAGACGTTTCCGCCCCAAAGAAAGATGGCGGCTCCCTTTCTGGAGAAGCTATCGGAGTCCTTAGGTTCCCCGGAGCCAGCGGTTCGACTCCTCCTGTCCATTTTAATCGGTGAGTTTGAGTCCGTGCGTGCCGGCCGGTGCGTCGGCGGGGAGGCTTCCGCGTCGGTGACCGGGCTCTCCTCGCCCGCCCCACTGTTGAACTCCTGCTAACGCGGCGGTTAACTTAGTCTGCAGCTATGACTGTGTCACCAGCATGTAAAGCGGCTGACCCGACAACCAGGTGCGGGCTAGCAACTACACCGGCGGACCCGTTTCACTGGGAAGCCGGCCGTTAACCGGGCACCATTATCATCATGCATACGGTAGCTAAACTCGTGGCACCGAACCGTTAACGACTTTGTGTTTACGTGACCGTCAGACGTCCATCCGGGTCACATTTCGGACCCTCCTGCCGGTGCTAGCTTAAACTCTGGAGGTTGTCAAGAAGAACCAGGTTTGACAAGCTGTCAAAACACGACCGACCCCTCACACACACACACACGCACACACACACACACAGACGCGCGCCCGTTAAGACCCCCCTGCTCCAATCTGCAGCAGCCAACTTAGCTAGCAGGTCAAAGCGCGCGCGTGTGTGTGTGTGTGTGTGTACAGTGTGAACTTTGACCCGACACGTAGGTGTCTTGTCTCCTGGGCCGTTTGTTTCTCAAGGCTCTTTTACACAACAGCCAGGTAATTTAGTAACTAACTGGTAAAGGTGGAATGAGGAATGAAGGTTAGCTACTGCAAGACTGAGAGGCGTGTGTGTGTGTGTGTGTGTGTGTGTGTGTGTGTGTGTGTGTGTGTGTGTGTGTGTGTGTGTAATAGATAGTAGCCCGGGTGGCGCTCCTAGGCTGCAAGGAGTTGAGATAAAGAAGGTGGAAGAGTTGAAGCACAAAAGGTCAACAGTCAGTCCAGAGCTGTGGAGAGTGTAGGGAAGAGGTGGAGGAATGTGTGCTAAAGTGTCAGGGGTTACAAAAGAGAATGAGAGGTACAGTGGAGAAGATGTGGTGTCCGGTTTGGAGACATGGAGGTTCCTCTTTGGGAATGGTGGATATCTGGGTGGAAGGATGCTGAGGTTGGAGGAGATCTACAGGAAGACCAGAGATGAGGTTAATGGATGGAGGAGAAGAAGACAGGAAGTTGGTTGGCATGGAGAAGAGAATGCAGAGGACAGGATGAAATGGAGGCAGGTGATTGGCTTTGGAGACACACAGACACACACATACACACACACCTTGAAAAGTATATTCCCATAACTTGAACCCAAAGTTGTTTAACTGGCTCCATCTATGAAGCAGTTTCTTCCTGGATGGAGTCATTGTTTATTGTGTTCTATATTTATTATATCAAATTATATTTCCAATTTCCAATATCAGGAAAGTTTCCTTCAAGATGCTTAAAAAAAGAGTCTGTGTGTATATAATATTAACATATATACACCCCACCCCCATTTTATTTACTTTTTTCAGATTTTCTGGACATTTTATTTTATTTGAAATGATTCCTTGATTTGATTTTTCATCCGTGTTGTATCGTTAAAAAACATCCCGACCCCTCAGGAAATCCACACACAAACCCACAGCCCAGCCCTGTTACTACCAGTTCATCCTGAGATTTGAGGGAAGCTGATGCTCAAAGGTGTGAAGACACTGGTTTGTCGGCTCCTGCTTGCAAAGCCTTCTGATGGATGGACATTTTTCAGCTTGACCTTCGAGGTATGGGTCGACATTCAGATTGATCTGATGACCTCCTTCTGCCCCTCCTGTGTCCTCAGGCTACCCCTGCGCCATGCTGTACCGCCGCTTTCTCTTCTACAAGCCACCCATGGTCATCCACCTGTTCCACACCTTCTCCGGACTGGCCCTCGCTGCCTTTAACTTTGGTGAGATGAGCCTGAAAACCTGCAACACACACACACACACACACACACACACACACACACACACCAAGACGTGCGAATGTGTATTTTGCAAACCATACGTCCAAACACAGCAGCCTGGATGATTACAAAGGGTTTAAAACCATTGGAAACAAAGCTGGGACTGCTTGGAGGTTTGTGAGTGTGTCTGAGCAGGGGAGCGGCCCATTATAGGAGAACCAGAGCTGGGTTTGTCGGCCGGCTGGAGCACACAGCCAAAGGCCCGTCGCCTGTCACCGAGACCCCGCCGTGTCTCTCAGTGTCTTCCTCTTAATTACCCATCATTCCTCTCGCGGCGAGGCCCCTCACAAATTACAGCGCATTGTCCCCCACCGATCGACCTGTCATCATGCGGCTCCTTATTTCAGACGGCGGCGCATTGTGGACACAGAGCAGAGCTGGGGGTCTGAGAGTGACACACACACACACAGACACACACACACACACACACACTGGCCATTAGCTCTGGTGCCAGCTGACTCTGTGACCCAGACAGTTTTCTGCCACGTCAGCAGCACCAAATGACAGCACAGTGGCAATACACACACACACACACACACACACACACAAAACAGAAAAGCCATGAGGAGTGTGTGTGTGTGTGTGTGTGTGTGTGTTTGTGTGTGTGTGTGTGTGTGTGTGTGTGTGTGTGTGTCAGTGGAAGATGATCTCCTCTGTCGATTAGTTGAATGACCGTCACCCCGGCGATGAGAAGAGAAGAAGTGACCCCCTGTTTGTGCGGCAGCAAGAAGATCAGTGTTTCCAGCGAGAGTCTCCAGAGACACATCTTGCACTGGACGTGAAAAACGGCGGGCTTCTGAGAGCGGCATTTTCTTTTCCCCTGCCTTGATCCAATCACGCAACCCTATTGGAACCACGGCGTCAGCAGGTTCATTGACGTCTCTACATTGTGCGTAGGTGTGATTGAGAGGGTAAATGGTTGGATGTCTGTGATTGACAGCTGACCCGTATGGGTTAAGCCCCGCCTTTTGGCCCCCATGCCAGCTGAGACTGTCTACGATCTATTTTATTGTATATCAATGTCTACGTTAACCTTCTCAGTGGAAAGTGATGGAAAACTACCATTCGGACCATTCATTCGAGCATAAGGATTTAATCCAAATGGACTTTTCTTTTAAATTGCACTCGTAAAATCAGCTATTTTTTGTGATCACAGTATAGTCAACGTTTAGTGTACATACATTTCATTTCAAGGGTTGTTTCCCTTCTGCCGCCTGGCCAGGTTGGAGATTCAGTCCTTCGAACCGTGTCAGCCGGCCGGCTCCTCCGTCATTGTTCTGACACGTCGCCTGCCAAGCTATTGCATCAGCCAGACTTAAAAAAAAGGACCTATTGAAAAACAAACACGTAGTAAAGTCTAATTGTTGCCCTGGGTGTGCAATTTTACTGTTTCGCTTATTACCTTAAAATGCAGGCAGAACACTAATTAATAATCACTAGCATATGTGGCGCGAGGCGTGAATTTTTTATTTTTATTGTGGTGTTGGACACAAGCTAAATTAAATCTGCACAACAATGGCTCCCCAGAACTTCCAGTGTAGGTCTATCCTTAAAAACGGCACCTCTGCCTTGTCCACACTGACAGAAAGTCACCGCTGGACAGATATCTTAAAGTCCATTTGACCGGCCAGAGAAAATGTCTGCCAGGCTGGTTGTCCCCAAAGAGGCTTCCCTCTCCCATGGCGAGGGCGTCGTAACTCGTCGTAACTGTTAGCTTCTTTCGGCTAAGGATGGACACGTGTTTCATTGGGTAATCGCTCAACTGACTCATCTGTGACTTCACCTTCGACTGGCGTCAATAGGAGCCCGGATGAACATCTATCGCCTTTCCTGGCTAAAAAAATCTTCCTCTGTGTAAC
Source organism: Fistularia tabacaria (assembly GCA_901007705.1). Classification (NCBI taxonomy): domain Eukaryota; kingdom Metazoa; phylum Chordata; class Actinopteri; order Syngnathiformes; family Fistulariidae; genus Fistularia; species Fistularia tabacaria. Next base: position 16,485 of record CAAKHD010008592.1, on the reverse strand, counting down.
TAGTAGCATGGTAACAGGAATCAGAAGATGTATGCTTCACTTCAGGGTGTTTTACTTTTCCTGTGCGGCGCCAGCCGTTGGTGTCCTCCATGGACATCACTCCACAAATGCTGCAGTCCTCGTGCAGCGTGCTTCAAGTCTTCAGCTTCCATGTTCTGCGATAAAATTTTCCTCTAATTAATCTTGATGAGTCTTTGAGATGGACCACTCCAACAGAGAGGCTTCTGTGGTTCCTTCACCTGCTGCTCTTTTCATTCTAGCACGACTTCACGTTCCTTTAGATCTTGATTTTTCTGAAAAGGTGTGAGGACTGCAGGAGACGACATTTGTGAGTTTGTGCAAAGACGAGCGGCAGCTGACCGAAAGGAAGCGTCATCTCGTTCTCCTCCATGACCTGGACGGTATTTTTAAATTCCTGAGATGCACTGGACAAGGACAATCAGGCTTAAAGCTTCTGTTGTGTTCCCATGAAGAACCACGAGGCCTGCCGACGCCCAGGAACGGGTCACGTGAGCTGTGACTGGTTGAAGCCCCGGCCAGGATGTTGGTAACGGTCCCTGAGAATCCAGACCGGTTGGCCAAGGCAAGCTGGTCTGGCGATGCAGGGCCATAATTTTGGTGGTAAAGTGAGACTTTCACTGCTACGCTGGTCGTCTGCTCCAGCATCTTGTCGCCCCCGCCGGCTCTGGAGACAAGATGGCATAGAAGCTGCTTCTTGTTTTCCTTGGCAGCCAGGGACACAGAAATCCAAACAGCCCCCGCGGAACTCCATTAACTTGCTATCTGTCACTGTCACGTTTGCACGTAGTAACACGGTCTTCCCGCCATATGGCATTTAAAACCCATCTGAGGAAAACTGGAGATTGCTGACCTTTAGCAGGACCAAGTGCAATGGGTCCGAATCACCTGGACCCCCGAAGCCCCAAAACAAATGCCTCTTAATTCTAAGCAATTGGCCCTCCTTAGCCGGCGACCACAGGCTAGGACACATGAAAGCATCAGTAACTGTAAGAGTTTATGTGACGGGGGGGGATGCGGCTGTAAAATACAAAAATGGAAGGCTCTCATTGAATACAATGACTTCCTTCCTCTCGTGCTCACTACATCGCCCAGGGAGTGGGGGCTGGTGGTGGTGGTGGTGGTGCTGCATTTGGCACTGATTAAGGACAACGCAAATTTCAGGGAAGGGGCTCAGAGACCACAGGGGTTACACACATGCTTGTGAAGGCCCCTCTAATTTAGACGTCTAAGAATTTGCTGTATGTGCTGCCTCATGCCAGTAAGTCTCAGCCTCACGGTAAATAAATGGCACGGGGCAGCATGCACCCCCCCCCCCATTTGTAAGGCATTAAAATATTTTCGCTGTGACATATTAATCCCCGTGCCACATTTGTGACTTCACGCCGGGTGCCGAAGGTCTCCATGTGTTCTTGCGAGAGTGTGTTTGTTTGTTTGCTCTGCTCACAATACACGTCGCGCTGGACGGCGATGAGTTCGCTCTTCATCCGTCCCGGTCATCTGTAACTCATCATCTCCTGTAAAAACAGGGACACACATGTCTTGAGATGACTCACTCTTGTATGTTTAACCATCATCAAGAACAACCCCCCAACACACACCGCCCCCCAAAAAAAGAAGCCTGGGAAGATTTTGACCAAAAGCCCAAAAGAAAAAAAAAACCAAAACATCTTCATTTTTGTCCATTAAAGGAAAAGAAATTAAAACAAACACACTCCTCAGCCGCAGGACAATGTGTCGATCAATCTGTGCCTTCTGTTCAGTTATGAGCTAAAAATACATCTTTATCTAATCACAGTCATTCACAATTCATGTCTCTGTGTTTTGGCCCAAACCACTGAATTTCAATTTCGTCTTTTGAGGCTTCAGCTTGCATAATTAATTTAGCAGAAAAATAAAAAATAAACATATATATACACATATATATATTTAAATATTCATATATTATATGAAAATATATAATATATATTTTTCTCATAGAATTGACCACTAGCAGACCTGTTTTACCTTCAACAAGGTCAAAATGATACTTAGAATCGAAGAAGATACTATAAGAATTAATGTGGTTCCTACTGTAACTGAGTGGGAAAAACGTATTCCTCACTTTAAGTAAAATAATAATGATCTCTCAATAAAATAAAGCACAGATTCCTCTTCACACGGTGGGTGGGTTTAACCCAGAGGGGGCCGCTGTCAATCATCCAACCATTCACTCTCCTCTTCACACTTATGGACAGCTTAGAGTCTTCAATGGACCTACTGACTGTTTGTGGACTGTGGGAGGAATCAGGAGAACATGGAGAAAATCCAGGCAAGAGAATTTGGGGAGAACCCTGTCAGCTACATGGATCCCAACCAGGAAACTTCTTGTCCAACGCTGAACACTGCACTGCTGTCATGCTCTTTTAAAGACCAACATGTGGAAAACAAACACTGGAGAAGAAACTCCAAAATATTGATACATACATACATACATACCTACATACGTACGTACATGCGTACGTGCGTGCGTGCATGCGTGCATGCGTACACAAAAAATACTGTGCACAATAACAGCCTATACATTATGTGAAAAACACTAGTAAAATATGATGATACTCCGAACAAGGATTAGTAAAAATAATTATTTAGTAAGCAGATAAACACCTGCTAGTCTGTGTGAAAGCAGCCGTCAAACCTTATTTATTTAGATGATCGGGGATACCAGAATCAGGAACCAACACAGAAACCTACAGAAATTTCATTTTTGGAAATCTCTAAACCTTTCTGTCACCTACACAACCCACCCCCTCCTCTCCAAGGGCCTGTCTTCTTCATCATATGGATCATATCTGTATGTTTTGGCCTGAGAATGATGTCTTTAATAACCTTCATTCCCGGCCCCCGTTGCATCGGTGAAAATGTTTACAACGGGAACGTAAGGAGGCCTTTCGGTGAAAGCCGTGCCTTTGACTCCATTCAACGCGTATAAATATATCCATTTCATTATGGAGGCCGGTCAAATATTTGTTTCAGTGGTTTTCCCTCCATATAATGTAAATTGCTGCAAGCTGTTGAACTTGGAAAACGTTCTCTCGTAATGCTTTTTCTCCCTTCACATAAATCACAGCTAAATGTTGCATTCAAATGACTACAGACAGGCAATTTATTCTTGGATTATCCAGCGCCCCCACGCCCCCCCGACACAGAGAGGCTTGTGGCGATGGGGACGCTCGGGCTTTCGACATCGCCTGTCGCTATTTCCTGACAGCTGCTCATCACGGTCCCCACGCCGCAGTGTCAGACACGATCGTCCCGCAGAGGGGCGAGAAAGAAGGCGCCAGCTGAGCTCAACGGTGAAAACTTGGGCCAATTTGTGTAATCTCACCAAGATGATCTTACCTAGATGATCCCACCAGCCACACTTTTCACCCCCGCACCAAAAAGACAGCGAGTCTAATGTTCTGGGTTCCAGGGGATGAAGATAGAGCCGCCCCTGCCCCACTGGCGTAGTTCCTGTCCTGCTGCCGAGTATCTTTGTCATCTCTCCCCGGGTCGCGGCAGTTTCCTTGCAGTGGTGGGAAGCGCCCCCCGAGGCGCCCCACTGAGGGATTTACTGGAATCTGTCAACAGTGGCAATCCTGTAAAACAAATCAGAAAACAACAACAAAAAAAACATCCTGGGTAAGGATGTCAATAAGTCGTGCGCTTTGGAAAGATACAAGAGCAATGTAATCGAGTACATTCATTGCAGTGGATATACTTGTATGCTACTTGAGTATTTCCATGTGGTGGTAGAGCTGGAAAAAGGAGGCTTCATCATAAACTTTGACTTTATAGCAAGATGTAGTTCTAAGTACCACGAGGATCTACACGATTACTACATTATGTACAACAATAGAGTTAAGAATACCTCAACCTGGCAAATCCACCGCAGTCAAGATTTATCCTGGATTTAAAACACATACTCCTCATGAGGGAACATTCATGCACAAGATTTACTTCTCGAGGAGTATTTTGACTGTGGTGTTACTTCATGAACAGGGTTCCCAAGTTACCCCGAGAACCCCTGTCAGCACAAGCCGTCGGCGTGGATTCGTACATCCTTCAGACGTCTCCATGGCGAAATGACGGGCCATTATTTTTTAAAGTTTGACAGCAGGGCGGTTTACTGCGGTGGAGCTACGGCTCTGAGCGTCTGTTCGAGTATCATGAGTGAAGTAATACATCAATAAACATGCATCTGAAGCACACGTGGTGGTTTTTTTTAGTGTTTTTCAGGGTCGGACTTTTCCTTTTTTTTTTTACTTCGCGGGGCATCCAGAAGCTGCACGGGGTCCTGGAACATTTCAAAGATTAGACACTCCATGGGGATAGTGAGATATTTTTCAGGCGTCCTGAACAAGTCTGCTT
>CAAKHD010008592.1:0-11711 GCA_901007705.1 Fistularia tabacaria | reverse complement strand
TCTGTATCGAGGCTCTCTAAAAGAAACGGGGGAGACACACGCACACACACACACACACACACACACACACACACACACACACACACACACACACACACACACACACACACACACATTTTTCACGTGGGATCCAGTAGTCACTGGCTTTCAGTTCAATTAAATGCTGGCAGACGCAAAGATGGAATGTGATGATGTCACAGCCTGACGTGGGAGGAGGGGAGGGGTTATTGGTGTATTTAAAAAAAGAAAGTTTTTGTAACAGCTTATTTATGACCAGTTTGAGGCTAATTAAAGCAAAATTACAAGCGCCTGACGCCTGTCCCTCATTTACTTTTCTACACGTCAAAAACCTAAAATTTTTACTCCTACTCAGCAAAACAGGTCTTTTCTCATCCTGTCATGTCGCATCTTCTAGCGTCTTGCAAAAATCTGAAGGTGCTGCCTGGATGTCTTGGACATGGTTTTCCTTTAGTTAAGAGGATGGAATCCCACGCATGAGAACAAGATGAGGTCATGAGGACGGAGAGGGAGACGGGTCGGAAATTATAAAAATGAGAAAATAATAATCCTGAAATAAGAGTAACGGACGGACTGGGACGCTTACTTTCACTTTTTAACTTTTCTTTATTAGATGTTTGACAGTTTCACTGCCAGCGAAGGCACATCAGGTGTGAGTGTTTATTACAGGATTTATAAATGTGAACCTGACTCGGCTGTGTTTAGAAGTAGAAATTCTAAAACACACACACTCCATGTAAATCTCCTCACACCCCCAACCAGTCTGCGGTTCTGCCACAGACTTTCTTCACTATCAGACACACAAACTACTCTATTGAAAAAAAAAAACAGCAGGGAAATACAGTTTCTGACCTACTTAACAGACTCGCACATAAATAATGATCTTTGATCCATTGAATTAAGCGAATTTCCATGGTGACTGGATCTCTAGTTCCCTGATCTTCCTCTACTGGATTTCAAAGTGCACATTTGAACGCACGTCGGCTCCGCGAACCTTGTGAAAACACCCTGGTCCCGTAATATATTAGCGTTCTTATTTTCTTAAGTGCCTCCTTTAAACACAGGGCACTGATTTAATTTGTTTTCTTCTGAAAAGAGCTTAAACCTTCAACTGCTTTCTGGTTCAAGGCCTCACACAGTAAAAAGGTTTTAGTAATAATCATCTGAGCTCAAGCTTCTTTCAAAATGTTGTTTCACACAATTTCTGCTTCATTTGTTAAAAGGTCTGTGCTTCCCTCACCGGTGTTTCCTTGTAATAACAGTTGTTTATTCTGCAGGAAAAACTTTAAATGTCAAACTCTGCATTTATTCCACTGCAGGATGGGGTGGGGTGGATTTGACATTTAATAAAGCTCAGATTTAACTTGAATGAAAAACAAATAAATAAAATGGTGTTTCAGGTAGCTTTAGGACAAAGGACCAGAGTGCCAGGCGAAGAATCATCCTTTCAACTGAGGTAGACAACCTCCGACGTGAACATGGCACAATCGCCCGCAATGACATTAAACAGCCAGTAAAACAAACTCTGTATTAATCTCCGTAGACTCCCAGCACCGCTGTGTCACATGACACCGAAACCAAGACGCCTGCCTGTTTACTTTCAAAAAGCAAAACGTACGGTTCGGGTAAACCCAATTACATTAAAAGACAATTTTATTTAGTTTCACACTGCCAGGATTTCCACTGGCTCTCGAAGCGTTTTGTGCTGCATCATGAATTTGGTGTTAATAAAGCTGCAGCCCAGCTGGTTAGGCCCAGGATTCAGCGAATCACCGTAAATCACGCCGTGACCTTCCACTCAACCGGGCCCGACCAGAACACCATACATCCCCGCTTGCAGCGCAGCTTGGCCGATAATTGGCAAAGCAAAACACAGATTAAGCCCAATTTGGACGGCTTCAACTTGAGGCTCAGCAGAGACAGCCGGGCTCAGGCTGAACCGGAGTTCACTCCGCTCTGGTCCTCCGCGCCCGTCTGAGGCTTCGACAGGACCGGACCGCAAAAACCTAAATCAAACCAGCCTGTTTTCTGCGTGTGTGTGTGAGTGAGAACAGAGAAAGCGGCACACAGGAAAAAAAAATGTGTGTATATGTGTGTGTGCACGTTGAGCACAAGCACACAGTGCACTTCTCCCCCCACGACGGCATCCACCCCTTAATGGAAACCAACTTCCAACATTCAAACTCCATTTGTCTCATTAACCCATTAGCTTAAAGTTTAATTGCAGGATGTCGTAAAATGATTTGGTCGATGAGTAATGACAATATTTCGACTCACTAATAACCAGAACAAAGCAAACTAAATCTCTGCAAAGCAAAGAGGGGTTGTTATTATTCTCTTCTCCTCCAGCTCACGACATGTCTGGGCTGCAGCTTTGGGCCGTTACCCCCCATACCCACTCGGGTAATTGTTTACCGGTGAGGTTTTTTGTTGCGTGAGGGCAACATCGCGGCAGGATAACAAACTAATGACTAATTTCATGGCTGTTGAATCATTCCACAAAGAGCATCATGAGGATAAACCTCAAGGAGTAACTGTGACTAATCCAATAGCAGGTATTAGGGCTATGGTCAACAAGGTATTAGGCTCTCGTAAAGGAAAAAATAGGAGGTTAGAACCACCCGACCTCAGATTTGCAGGACTCTTTAATGGATGTAAACAAAGCTGAGGTTCAGCGTAGGACGAGCTCTCGCCGCAGGCATGAGAAATGTCCCCTAGGTGGCAGTGTACTTCATGAAACCCCTCTAACTCCAATTATATACTTAAGGGGAAAAAAAACAAAGTTGTGCTGCTTTTACTTCCTCTGTGGGCAACAAAAACTGGATGACGGTGCATCTAGAGCCTGGATGGGTTTAGATCAGCTGCCCGGCTCTCGCTCGCGCCCTTTAAGCAGTGGTTTGATAGGATCTCTGCGGCGCTCCGGGCGTGTATAATGTTACTGGCATCAAAGGGGGCTGAACAGGGGTGAATGGAGGATGATGTGTGTGCTGCCTCTGCTTAGTGGAGGCATTCCCAGCTGGCGCCAGGGTAGAGGAAGCCCACTGAGACACACAACAACACACACAGACACAGGGGTCAGCCTGGATTCACCCTCCTCCTCCTTCTCCTCCACCTCCGTGCCTCTTGGCCTCCTCTTACCCAGCCCAAACTCTCACCCCCCGCCTTCCCTTCCCAGGCCTGGCTGACTCTCCCCTGCTCCTCCTCCTGTGCTCATCCTTTTCACCTCTGTTTCTGTTTCTTTTATTTTGTGTCTCTGACCGCACCGAATCCAGAATCACACTGAGATATTCCAATCCCGCACAAGGTTTTGTGGAAAAAGGTTAGGGTTTGAGAAGGGTCCTGTAGTCTGCAAGCGAATAAGACAACTGCACTCTTTCAAAGGGTGTGAAATGCAGGAGCTAGAGTCGAAAGTCGTGTGACCAGATTAAATACAGACACTCGACAAAATTTTGGAAACAAAAAAAATATACAGCGCATAGTTCCAAGATATATGCGTGTGATCATACTGCATCCCTACACTACTGATCTTTTCTTAAGTTCACAGTTGTATTGTCACTGAGGATAAAGGTTTAGGCGAGTAATGGACTTCAGCCAGAATGCTCAGGACTGGAATTTGGATTAAAAAGAATGCCTGAATTATATAAACATGTAGTCATTGTCTTTACAGCTTATTGTACTCAAAAGGTCACGGGGGGGCGGGGAGGGTGCAGCCGATTCCAGCAAACACTGGGGTGAGAGGCGGGGTTTAACCTGGACGGGTCAGCTGTCAATCACAGGGCCACATGCAGAGACATCCAACCATTCACCCTCTCATTCACACCTACGCACAATTTAGAGTCTTCAATGAACCTCCTGGCTGTTTTTAAACTGTGGGGGGGAACCTGGACAGGAACCAGGAGAACACTGAATCCCACAAAGACACAACCCAAGCAACCAACGCATGGGAATCAAAATCAGAATCCTTCTTGCTGCTTTTAGAAAAACAGATGTTTGGGGTTTTGAGGAGAGTTTGGAACTGAAGAAAGGCTTAATGAAAATAATACAAGCAAATAAATAGGGAAACGCATTAATACTGTATTATGACATAAGTGTGATTGTATTGTCAGATGACGGGCCCTCAAGTGATTCATTCTCCTGTCAGATGGGCTTCAGATGATGCCAGGAAATCCAACAAGAGCAATTAGCCTCATGGGATCACTGCTCAATCTCCGCTTCCAACCCTGACTTTCTATCATGAAAGAAAAAAAACAGACGGACGATTGCTGTTAGTTCGAACAGACATCTTTGACAACCAGCATCCTGGAGAAAAGCGTGTAAACCTGCGGGGAGTAATAAGTTGAAACCCTGAAACGATCTTCATAAATGTCAACAACTGTATTCTGTGGCTAACCCTGACCAGACCTACGTGCAGCATTCACACAACACAAAACAGCATTTCTTTCTCCAAAAACCAGCATGTATTCTTCATCTTTTACCGCACTCTGGGCTTTCTGTGAGGCCCGACACTGTATTTTGCTCTGTGATATTACAATCCATCTGCCTTCTGTAGATAAGCAGTCTTAAAACTCTTGGAACAGCCATGAAGTACCTCAGAATATTCATGGGCTGGCTGAACCTGACCATTTACATTTCAATTCATAGACTCTTTATTTGCACACGTTACACGACAATGTTTACATTTCTACTGCATCTTTCACTCATTGTCCTTTTTTGTGCTATTATGGATTCATTTCTCCATACTAAGTTACCTACGTCTCTTCTAAGCTATCAACACCCTGTTATACTATCTGGCATTCAACACGTCAGCAAAGTAAGAATTGCATTGTACAGGGAAATGTGTTTCCTTATTGTGCATATGAACATAAAAACATTTATATGTTATATAATATATATATATATATATATATATATATATATATATATATATTATATAATATATAACATATAAATGTTATATATAATATTATACAAATATTTTGAATAAACAAATATTATTTCCCCTCAAAGCAGACTTTGACATCAGAAAGAAAGCTGAATTTTTGTATGATTTCAATCATAATCTTATAGACACAAAGACAATTCACATGATCTTAAAAATCTATTCAATTACACATCTCAATGGGAAACTGTAGTTTAACTTGTTATATTAAATAATCCATCTGGACATGTCATTGCAGATACACAGATGTTACTGAAAATATTAATAATGGCTGTGTGTCATAAGTGTAGGTCTGGACTCTAAACAACAGTGACAGACAGACAGACAGACAGACAGACAGACACACACACAGACACACACACACACACACACACACACACACACACACACACACACACACACACACACACACACCATGTTTCCATGTTAAGCTCTTCTTCCGGTTCCTCTAAAAAAAAACGTGACAACAAGAAGCTAATTAAGCCATGCTAACGGATCATGCTAGCTGTTAGCGATTAGCTATTAGCCGAACAACCTGAAGTCGCAACACTAATTTCTTTGTTTTAATGGTAAACTTCTGTGGAGGGGGAAGTCTGTGAATATATGTACTTTGGTTTCGACAGAATACTCGAGCAAACCTTCACTCGTCCTTTATTTGTACTAATTTTGAATAGTGACGGCGGGGAAGTCAGCAAAGCACCAGAAAAAGTTTGACCGGGATGACTCAGGTGTAGCAGCGGAGCCAACCGTTGTGGGCGGGACCTGTTCACACTTACAGCAGGAGGGTCGCACGTTCGGATCCGGTTTCCGGGCGGGTTCTTTTCTGTCTCCCTGAGTCTGCATGTTCTCCGGGTTCTCCAGCCCCCCACTGCCCTCCAAAAAACAGTCCTTGGGTTCACTGAAAACTAAATTGTCGGTAGGAGTGGAGGAATGAGTCGATGTATCTAGACGTGACCCTTTGATTGACAGCTGACATCCGGCTTAAAGCCCGCCCCCTGCTCCAGCGCCTACTGTGATTGGCTACAGCCTAAAACGAGCCAAACACGTAGTAGACTTAAGTTGTAAGTATTTTTTAGCTAAGTTGTCTTTCAAATTGCTTTTTTTGCTCTGATTAATATATACGGGAGTTAATATACATATACTACAAGTTATCATCATTCTGCTCTACTTCCAATACAATTTGATTGATTTTATCCTTAACTCACTTTAGTGGACAGTAGGCTGTATTTGACGTGCAATGTTTTTTTTACTAATTCAAAGTAATGATGTGGAAATAGGTTTAAATTGAATTTTAAAGATAGCCTAGCTTTGTTCTTTAGTTTATGTTCATCACCTCTTGTGAAATATATTGGTTTCTTCCTGTGTTCATCACCTCTGGTGAAATATATTGGTTTCTTCCTGGTTTCTCCCATCTTTACCGAACCACCTGTTGGACCAACCGTCAGGAGGACGAAGGCTGCTTGGATCCTGACCTTCCTCTCCAGCGCTCGGGTCGTTAACGTCTGCCGGGGCCCTCCCTCGTCATCTTCGAGGAGGAGGGGAGGAGGGGTTCTGAGGAAGGCAGGACCTCCGAACAGTCGGGACAAATTAACAAGCCAACCTGCTATTTTACTGTCAAGATCTGTGGATGCTATAAAGCAAGAAAATGGGGCCGGCGGCCTTTACATGAATACACGGCTGATTTTATGCGACCCCCTCCACCACCTCCCCCAACTCTGAACCTATTTGGCACAAGGCGTTATTCGTTGACAAAGCATGGGAACTGTAAATGTCCTAATAAATATTTCTTAGCACTTTATTTAGTTCCATGCCCCGGGCTGACGGTACCTAAAGCTTGTCGTCCAGAAACAGTGGAGAGGAGAAAAAAAAAAACAGCTGAAAGGCTAAGCAGGATATAATACAGATTTAATTAACAAGTGAAGCAGGCAGACACACTGAGGCATAGCGACTATAGACAGTGGACCACTAGTTTTATGATTTAATTGCGCCTTTAACACACATGCACATTTAATTGTGCGTGCACGTACGTGCACGTCAGGTCTGGGTTTGGCGCGACGGTGTGAAAATATGTGAGCTGCAAATGAGATGCAGACAGCCTCGCAGCAGCCGAGCGACAGGGAAGGAGACGGAGGATGTGGCTTTGAGGAGGAGGCGGAGGAGGGAGGAAGGAGCCATATTTTAAATTCTGCTCATACTGAACATCTCTGGGCAACGGGGCCGAAGAAGGGCTTCACCTTTTCCCCTTCTGTTTTTTTTTTTCTTCCTACAGAAACATGCCGTTTGATGTTCTCTCAGCAGCAGGAGGGAAAAAATCCTCAGATTTTTTCTTTCACTGAATATTCAGGGTTCCTCTGTCCAAAACGGACGATGGCCCCCGCTTTCATGCCCAAACCCTTCGGGTGAACTCCAAAATAGTAAGAGGGCGATCTAGAACGGCGAAGAACAAGCCAAAGTTGTTCAGACTGGTATTTTGTTCATTCAGTCACCCATTCATACATACACTGATGACAGCAAGGCGCTAACCAGACCATCTGGAGCAACTTGAGGATCAGTGTCTTGCCCAAGGACACTTCTACATGCAGGGAGCAGGGGCCGGGAATTGAACCTCCAACAGGTGCTGCAAAAAGTACAATTTTGCAATCGTGATGAAATTAAACAAATCACATTCTGCAAAGTTTTAAAAAAAGGTTTGATGGAATTATGTGAAAAGTACTCGCTACTAAGACATTAAGTGCTTGTCATGCCCTTTTGGGGCGGCCGTTGAGCCAATCACTGCTCGCAGGCTGGACGGCTCAGCTGTTAATCATCCAACCATTCACCTTATCATTTATGCCCACTGAGAAGAACCTGCTGACGAAGATGGAGAGCATGACTGAGATGACCACTTTTAAACACACATTTTCCATTTTAAAAATACAATTCACAGATGAAATGTCTTTTAAATGAATTAGAGACAAGAGGGAGAATTATTAGTACACTATAAAGTTAAACACTGTAACCTCTGTATGACAGGAGCCACCCTGCACATTTAATTTTAGCCGTATTCGCCATACACACTCGTCACGCATCCATACGCGAGTGTGTACACACATGCTGACTGCAGATGGCAGTTCAGTCATGACTCAGTAACACCGTAAAAGTTGGACACATTCTCCCACACTTTAATAACATTCCCGATGCTAACCGCACGCTCTCATGCACGCACCTACATGCATACAAGCGCACATACACTTGTATTAAACATTAATAGAATACAGCTGCGAGGAAGTGTGTGTGTGTATTTTTCTTATATTGCTGAGATATGGAGCTAACTTCTGTGATTTATGCTAACACACGCATCCATACACAGCTACAAAGCTTGTGCCCCTCATGTCATTATCTTCGATTCTGACCCCTCACTCATAATCCATCCCACATACCACTGACCTTCAGGTAACAGTGGCGACAACAGCCAGGGTGGGGACGACACGCTCATCTTCACCTGGCTGAGCACGCTGTACACCTGAGTCCGGCTGCTGTTGTGTGTAATACACCCCAGGCCTGTGGGAGACGCTGTGCTCCTGCTGTAGGAACTGGAAGAGCCATTGCTAAGACCAAATAAGTGCATGTGCACATGCACATGCATGTCCAATTATTCAAGGTCCTTAAATTGTCATTTTTTGAATTTTCACGGCAAATAATTTAAAACTGTGCTGTATTTAATTGCGCTTTAAAAGTTTGTGTCGTTACGTCAGCCAATCAGTCGTTTCCTGTCAAATCGGCGCTCAGTGGCCGACGGGAAGAGACGCAGCCTCCGGTGTCTGTGGTTCACGTCTGGAGTGTGTCAGCGTGTCAGATCCCACCGGGGGACTCGGGTTCTTGAACTTTTTACCTGCCGTTTTTTCAGGAAGACTTTAAAACAAGCGCCAAGCAATCCAAAACTTTTTGTTCCTCCTGAACGTTCCAGGTTCGAAAACATCAGCCGGTTTTCTTTACCATCTTTTCTCCGTACCTCCCTGTTCTGTCTGTCCATCCTTTAACTTCCTGGATGGTGTCGGACCCGCCGGTCGCAGATCTGCGGTCCTGATACTGCTGTCACTGGGTCTGTAGCAACCTAAGGACAACCCCATCTGGAGTTCCCTACTTTGTACAGGTCTTCTACGGGTTCCTGAAGTTTCAGCAGACCACCAGGTCATGCCACCACTAAGTCCACTGGCAGCGCCAGGTGAGCATCGTGGGAACTGAGGCCTGATGCACCCAAAAACTACGTTGCGAGACCAAGAACATCGTCTGACGCTCGAATAAACGATCAAACTCCAACCGTGGAGGACGTTCTGATGAAGCATCGTGTGATTGTTGGAACCTTCCGGAGACTTGTTCTCCAGGAAGCGGGCATGAGAAGGCGGGGGTTGGAGGAACTAACGCCAAATGTTCCTACAGAATCGAGCGTTTCTGCTTGCGTCTTTGGGGGTAGTTGACCTTCATCGGACGAACATGGCGCCCCCCTCTGTCAGTCCGTCGCCATGACACCCCCTGCCTCCCCTCGTGCCGAGTCGGACATCTGAAAAGCACAGCAGTGCCCGCGCCGCCGTCCTCAACAACACATTAGCAGGAAAAAAATGCTGAGAGCAACTGTAACCGGCACCAACTTCAAAGACCCCCCCCTTTAAACGACCCCAACTTGCCTCCCCCAGCCCCCCGTCCTCCTCCCCGTCACTGCTAAGCCTTTAATCACAGTTTAGTCACGCTCAGCCCTAATTAAAGACCCCTCCGAGTCGCAGTCGGGCGTCCCGGCCCCTGCCCGCCGCTTCCCTGGCGTTCTCCTGCTAGAACCGCCCTCGGCCTGATGTGTCGTCGGGAGATAATGACCGTTCCCGTTGCGGCGCGAGGGGCGGGGGGGCCGGGAAATCGTCGAACCGGGAGGGGAAAATCGACCGATCGGTACGTGGTGTCCGAATCGCACGGCGCCGGGGGGGGATTTCACGAATCCAAGGCTTACAAATTATTTTGTTGTTACTCCTGTGTGTGTGTTAGCTGCGGTAAAGTGAGCTGGTCGCACATGTGGATCAAACACACTCAGTTACTTAAACAATGTAATTTGATTACAAACAGCAGCCACTGCAACCCTGAGATACGATGGGTTTGTCGACTATTTTAAAGCCAAAGGATTCGTCAGACACCCGGAGGTTTCTAGGAAGGGGGGACTACTTTCAGCTGCGGATGAATACGTCATTTGTTTACAGCAGGGTGGATACGGCCCTCACCCCCGTGGAGGAACATGTCTCCTAGAACTCCATAATCAGAAGGGGAGCTCAAAGGGTCAATCTGTTATCCGGTCGATGTCGTTCTCTGCGGTGTCGCCCAGGTCACAGCGCCCGGTGGAAACCGGGGATGCGTTGCTGTCACCTGGGCAACCGCACTGTTTAGTTGGTAAGCAACGAGCGTAGGAATGGACGTGGTTTATTTGGCCAGTGGAATAAAGAGGACTAATGAGCGGCAGGTGAACGTGCTTCGGGGTTTGAAGGCCGACAGGCGCAAACACTCAGGGGACGGGAAACTGTTTTGTAAAGGCTGAGACCAAAAATCCCTGCAACCTTATGGATGATGGATGGATGGATGAGTTGTTCTGTTTGTGTCTTCACAAGACATCCGGTCACTTCCATCACTCCTCTCATCTTCAACACTTTGTGTAGACTTTGAAAATCTGGATGAAAACCCCCCGGCAGGAACCGTCTGCCGCTCACGCACATACACGAACAAGCAGATTGACATACATTCATGCGAAAATGAATGTACTGAAACACACACATTCATATATAAATATAGATACAAGTAAAAATAACCACACATGCTAATAGACATTTCCACAGTTGATGGATAGACCTATAAACACACACAAGTAAACAAATTCATGCATTCACTCACATTCACAAAGAAATGCACACATATAAATACAGACAGATGGACAGACACAAAGACACACATGCACATTTCAGCAAACAAACATACAGACATGCATATATAGACACACAAACACACACACACACGGTGGAATCTTCGACGCTGAATGAGGTTTCTTGAGAAATGGCCCCCTCTAGTGGTCAGACGTTGAAACTGCCAACCCGCTGCGGGTTCGTCATAGAAGCGGTGAGCCTTGAACTGAGCGTGTGTTTGGGCTCAAATTAAAATAGAAAAAATAATAAAATAATATTCGAAAAATAAAGATGAAAAAGAAACAACTTCATCATTTAAGTAAAATACAATAATTTTCCAGCGCTTTGGCAAAATGCGGCGAGGTCCTGATGGCTTAGTTGGTACATATTGATTAAAAAATTTAATATTATTTATTAGGTCCATGCTAAGCCAATCTGCCTGCTGTACTCCTTTCTTCTTCTCTTTCATTTGATCAAGGCGAGTAATTACAGGGAAATTACACAACTTGTACAAAAGAGAACAGGGAAAACTGGAGGGGACTTTAACCTGAAAAACCTCTTGTTTGAAGAAAACAAACCACACGGAGATTAGATCCATGTTTTCTTTCTTTTTTTTTTTTTTTTTAATTGGAATGCTTTACCTCAGTTACGTGACAACAAGCCAAAACAGTGCAAGTACTGTGTCGCACCCACGGTCTGACCCCCCCACCCCCCACCCCAAACTCCCACCCCCACCCCCTTTCCGAAACAGCGCCACACGTCTTATTTACATCTGGGGTCGCCTTCCAGACACTCGCACCAGGATCCAGTAGCGCACACACACACACACACACACACACACA
>CAAKHD010008591.1:4178-16366 GCA_901007705.1 Fistularia tabacaria | reverse complement strand
GTCTGGGTGCTGGTTTGGGGGAGTTTGGGAAAGTTTTGGGGGCAGTTTGGGGGCTGCCTAGGGGAAGTTTGGGAATAGTTTGAGAGCTGTTTAGGGGGCATTTGGGAGTAGTTTCAGGGTAGTTCTAGAACAGTTTGGTGGTAGTTCCTGGAAGGTTGTTGCTAGTCTTGGGTACTTTGGGGGTATTTGGGGGCTGGTTTGGTGGTAGTTTGAGGGGGCCTTGGAGGTAGTTATGGGGCATGTTTGGGGTAGTTTGGGGGCAGTTTGGTGGTACATACGGGGCAGTTTAGGGTAGATTTGGGAGTAGTTAAGGGGAGGTCCAGATGCTGGTTAGGGGTAGTTTGGGAGTAGTTTGATGGTACTTTGGGGGTAAATCAAGAGTAGTTTGGGAGGCAGTTTAGAGTTGGTTTTGGAAAAGTTTGGTGGTAGTTCGGGGGAGGTTGTTGGTAGTCTGGGGGCAGTTTGGGGGTATTTGGTGGGAGTTTGGGGGTGTTTCAGAGGTAGTTATGGGGCAGGTTTGGGGTAGTCTGGGCAAGTTTGGAGGTAGTTTGGGACCAGATAGATGACAGTTTGGGGGTCATATTGGAGCAGTTTTGGGGGCAGTTTGGCAGTAGTTTTGGGGAAGGCTGTTGGTGGACTGGGGACAGTTTGGGAGAGGTTTGGTGGTAATCTGGGAGTACTTTTGGGCAGTTGCGGTCGTTTCACAGACTGTCAACAGGCCGCGAAAACGAGCAGCTTCCAAAGTTGAGATGAAAACACTCCAAGGAGACGTTCCCGGAAGGGACAAACCATTTCGGTGGGGGAGGGGGAGATTGGGGAACGGGAATGGTTCGTTCCGGGTACAGGATAATACCTGGGTGGCGTTTGATAACCGATCGCAGCCCCGACACCGATAATTATGTTTTCCAGCCGCCGGTCGGAGATCAAGGTGTCACATTTCCCGGCGTGTAATCTCCGAGGAACAGACGGCCGGGGATCACCCGCGGCGACGGAGGCTGCGAACCGGCGGGGCGCCATGGCAACGGCGCCAGCTCGGACCTGCCGCCGTTTCCGCCGCCGCGGGGTGTCTCCGCAGACCCGGCGAGAGCTCCTTATCTTATCAGACGCCCTGAAACACCTCATCGTCACAGCGCCACAGAGGAGGAGTAAGCTCAGAGCGCAGGGCGCTTCCCCCTCCAGGTTTGCTTCCCCTTCCTCTTCCTACCGCCTCCCTCATTTACTTTCCCCCCAGCGCGACACGGACACGGCAATTATGGTTTCTTCCGAGTCGACATTGTCCGGAGCATTGATACGTCCCATTCCAACTATCTGGATGATGTCGGTGACGAAAGAAACCAAGATTGGCATTTTTGCACCGCGCATTTTCATTAATACATTCTTAATTCTGGTGTTTCATTGTTTTTTTAACTTTAGAGAGTCAAGAGACCATATTTGCCGTGTCTGCACCGGCTGTTTTATTTTATTTATTTATTTTAAATTCTTAATTCTAGCGACACAAAGAAAGAATAATGCCGTAAATAAAGTTTAAGTTAAAGACAAAAAACAAAACCCTAGAATTTTGGTCCAAATTTTGCGGTGCAAAAAGGGCAGTTACTCAGGTACTTGATTGGGACATACCAATGCTCCAGACGACGTTGACTCGGAAGAAACCATAATTGCCATTTTTTCGGAGCAGCAACGGTCACGGTGGGGTTCTGAGGCGACTGGAGAACCGGCGGGAATCTGGGAAGAGCGAGAGCAGGTAGTACAACCTCTTCCTCCATCAGAGACGGGTTCTAAAGGGTTCTCCAGGTGGGTTCTCTCCACGTTCTCCTGCATCTTCTATGCATTTTACCTTTCCTGGTTTCTCTCCATGTTCTCCTGATGGACTGGAACGTACCAAAATTGAACTAAAATCTAACCTACAACAAGACAGACTAGAATGTACCGAAAATGAACTGAAAGGTCCATTGATGTTCTCCACATGTTATCCTTTTTGAGTTCTCTCCATGTTCTCCTGCATCTTCTCTCCATGTTTTCCTGCCTGGGTTCTCTATAGGTGTTCTCTCCGTGTTCTCCTGTATCTTCTATGCATTTTACCCTTCTTGGGTTCTTCTCATGTTCTCCTGATGGACTGGAATGTACCAAAAATGGACTAAAATCTACCAAAAATGGACTGGATAATATATAAAGTGGAATGTTCCAAAAATGTAGCAAAGGACTGAACGTAAAAAACTGGACAAACATCTAACAATAATGAACTAAAATGTACAATAAAATGGATTGGAACGTACCAAAAATGCATTGAGCTGACAAATGTTAACTGGACCAATGTACTGTACCAATAATGGACTGGAACATACCATAAATGGACTGGATTTAAAAGATACAAACCGGAATGTACCAAAAGTGAAATTAAATGTCCAGTGAAATGGACTGCAATGTACCAAAAATTGACAGGACTCAAAAGATATGAAACGGAATGTACCAAAAATGGAGTAGAGCACGCCACACATGGACTGAAATGTACAACAATACGAACTGGAACATACCAAGAATGAACTGAAACATCCTATGAAATGGAATAGAATGTACCAAAAATGTAAAAGAAGCTGCCCAAAATGGACTTAGCTGACAAATATTAACTGGAACGTACCAAATATGGACTGGAACAAACCAATAATGGACTGGATATAAAAGCCATGAAATGGAATGTACCAAAAATGGACTAGAACTAGAACATCCTACAAAACGGAATGGAACGTACCAAAAATGAAGAAAAACGGCCAATGACGTTCTCCACATGTTCTTCTTCATGATCTCCTGCCTGGAGTCTGTAAATATGTTCTCTCCATGTTCTCCTGCATCTTCGATCCACGTTCTCCTGCCTGGGTCTCCACGTCTTCTCTCCAGGTTCTTCCTAGGTTCTTTCCAGGTTCTCCAACTTCGTCCCAGGATCCACAAACAGTCATCAGGTTCATTGAAGCCCCTGTGAATGACAGGGTGAAGACCTGGATGATTGACAGCTGACCCTTTGATTGACAGCCGGACGAAAAAAGAAGGGGCGGGTTTGTTGGAACCAGTTTTTTTGAAACTTTCGTGATTTTTTTTCAGTTTTCGAAATTTGGGTGATTTTTTTTTCATTTTATATTTTGGTGAATTTTTTCATTTTTTAAATTTCATTTTCCTATAATTTTTCGAAATTTTGGTGATTTTTTTTTATATTGAAATGATTCCACTCTTTGAAATGTTGGTGATTTTTTTCATTTTTAAAATGTTATGAATTTTGTCCTTTTTTTAATTTGGGTTATTTTTTTATTTTTTTATTTCAGTGAATTTTTCCTTTTTCGAAATTTTGGTGATGTTTTTCATTTTTTGAACATTTTGGTGATTTTTTATTCATCTTCTGAAATTTTCGCATTTCCATTTTGGGTTTCCTTTTTTTTGCGTTAAATACGGCTTCCGAACCTTTGGGAATATTTTAAAAAAAGATGTGTCTTTTGAAAAAATATTCGCAATTTGATATAATTTTAAAGAACTTCCGGCATTTCTTTTATCCATTTCCGGAAAAAATTGGGGGAGCCTCATTCTTAGAAAACAAAAAGCAGGAAAACTTACAAATTCATTTATTTATTTCAATTTTACAGAAATTTGTTGATTCAAGGGAATCTCTCCTTCAACCCGTCAGAAATTTAAAGCGCATTCACGCATGTTTTGGGGATTTTTTTCTCGTCCCGCCGGACGCAAACGGAGGTGTTTGCTCGGCTCCTGTTCGGAGCAAATTACAGGGCGTCATTTGATTTTTAATAACTGCGTAACAACATGTTTGAAGTCTTCTTCCTCCCAAAGCCCCTCGCAGGCCAGGATAATTCACGTTTAAGATTTTAATCCCGACGTCGGATGTAAGAAGACTCGGTAATGAGGAATCTGTTGTCGTATCTTATCCTCGGCTCCTTCGTGGGGGGGATGGGGAGGGCGGAGCCTAACCCGTCCGGCGAGACGGGGGCGGGGCTTAACCCGGGCGTCGGATTCCCGCCCCCGGCGCCACGGTTCTAGCGTAGCATCGCGATTAAGGGGGCTAAAAAAAAAATAAAAATAAAAAATAAAAACAGCCCCGCAGACTGGATGGGGATTAGGAGGCCCTCACCTCCTCGTACACCCCCCACCCCGTCTCCATAGCAACCAGCGTTCACCTCGCCGGTTCTCCCTCCAAAATGAGGTCTGATATTAAGTCTGATTAGGTTCTCGCCCGGAGGGGGGGGGGGTCGTTCCGTCCGTCGTTTTTCTTTCTTTATTTTTTATTTATTTTTATTTTATGGTTTCCATGGCGACAGCGCCGCCTTCAGCGCCGGCTAGCGGAAAGCGTTGCGTTTCTGGGCGACCGGCGCTCGCGGAAAGGAAACCGACGGGGGGGGGGGTGGTCTGGGTGGTTGTGCAACGAGTATTTATAATCAGTAATGGGATTACTCCAGGGACGGGATTACTTTGACAAGTAAACATAAACTACAACCGCGATATCAGGTGAAAAAAGTCTCGGAGAAACAAATAAATAAGCTTAAACATGGACGATGGAGATAATGAGTGAAGACGGACTGGAATGTACCAAAAATGGACTGGAACGTACCAAACGCCGACTTCGAGTGGAATGTACCAAGCATGGACTGAATTGACAGAATATGAACTGGAATCGACTGGAAGGTACCAACAATGGATTGAAATGTGCGGTCAATGGACTGGAATTGACCAAAAATGAGCTGGGAACCCCCCCCCAAATGGAAATGCGTTGACCAAGAACGTACCAAGTGTGGCTTGGAAAGTCCTAAAAGCAGACCGGAACGTACCAAGACTGACTTAGACGTGCAAAAAGTAATGGAATGTACCATAAATGGATTGAATCGAAAACATGCGAACTGGAATGTACCAAAAACTGGGTACAGCATGCCACAAATGGACTGGAACGTATCAAAGATGAACTGAAATGTACAATAAAACTGACTGGAACAAACCAAAAATGGACTGGATTGATGATATGTGAAGTGGAGTGTACCATAAAATGGACTAGAACATACCAGAAATTGAAAGCACTGAAAACATACGAACAGGAATGAACCAAAAATAGACCACAAATTGAATTTGGATTTAAACGTACAAAACTGGACAGGAACGTAACAAAAATGAACTGAAATGTATACTAAAATGGATCGCAACGTCCTAAAAATAAACTGGATTTAAACGATACCAAATGGAACACACCAAAAATGAACTAAAACATACAACAAAACGGAATGGAATGTACCAAAATGGCATGGGTGTAAAATATATGAACTAGAAAGTACCAAAAATGGACTGAAACGTTCAATGAAATGGACTGGAACGTACCAAAAATGGACTGGACTTAAACAATATGAACTGGAACGTACCACAAATGGACTGGATTTAAAAAATATGAATCGGAATGTACCAAAAATGAACAAAAACGTCCAATGAAATGGACAGGAAGGTACCAAAAATTATCAAAACATACAACAAAACAGACTGGAACTTCCCAAAAATGGACTGGATTTAAAAGATATGAATCGGAATGTACCAAAAATGGACCGCAATGTACAATAAATGAATTAAAATGTAAAATGAAGTTGACCAGAATGTACCAAAAAAAGAACTGAAACACAGCCCACATGGCCTGAAACCAACAAGGAAACCGACCGGAACGGACCAAAAACAGACTGAGTTGACCGGAATGAACCAAAAATGGAGCGGATCCACCAAAAATGGGGCGTACCAACAAAAAAAAAAAAACAGGATATTTTGATTTGTAATTGAATAAAATATCACTATTTTTTGTGAGATGTTTTGAATTTCCAGCGTTAGCAGACGCTTTGCTAACTCACCGTCTCCCCGTTTGGTCGTCCCGTGTCTCCCGCCTCCGCCCTTCCTCCTCCTCCTCCTCCTCCTCCGTCTGCAGGGACGGGGAGGTATCAGGGATTATTAGGAGGACCTGAGAACAAGGTCAAAGACTCGGAGAAGAACACGGAGCGAGTTAAACTTCACTTCCACTTCATCCCCGCGGGCTGTGGAAGTGCTTAGGAGGTGCGGGAGGCAGGCCGGGTTGAAAGCTCCCCCGCCGGCGTGCAAAGCTTTACTTTTTGATGTTAATTCCTGGAAAGCTGTTTCTTTAGCCGGGGATTAGCGCGCGGAGAGCCGGGCTTACCGCGCCGCGGCTAATAAAGATGAAACGCAGGTAGCGGAGCGGGCGCGCCTGCCTGGGAACGCTGACGGTATCGGGGCGGGCGCGAGGACGGAACGGTGGGGCTGGAAACGGACATCGGACCCCACGGACGCGAACAACCAAGTCCATCTGGCTACTGGCTAGTTAGCTTCTTTCTTCTACTTAAGTCAACCTAGCTGATGGCGAGTATGCTTCTGTTGGTTAAGTCGACCTGGCTCATGGCTTGTTAGCTTCTTTCTTCTGCTTAAGTCTGCTTGGCCATTAGCTTCTTTTTATTAAGTCCAACTGGCGAATGGTTAGTTAGCTTCTTTCTTCTGCTTAAGTCGACTTGGCTCATGGCTCGCTAGCTTCTTTTCATGAAGTCTCCTTTGTAAATGGCTACTTCGCTTCTTTCGTTCCAAAGTCCAACAGCCTTATGGCTAGTTAGCTTCTTTCTTTTTCTTTTAATTAAGTCAACCTGGCTAATGGCTGGTTAGCTTCTTTTTATGAAGTCCAATTGGATAATGGCTCATGAGTTTCTTTTTATAAATTTCAAAACCCTCATGTTTGGTTAGCTTCTTTCTTTCTTTTTATTAAGGCAACCTGGCTAATGGCTAGTTAGCTTATTTTTTAGTCCAGCTGGCCAATGGCTCACTGGCTTCTTTTCATGAAGTCTCCCTTGTAAATGGCTAGTTAGCTTCTTTCGTTCCAAAGTCCAACAGCCTTATGGTTAGTTAGCTTCTTTCTTTTTCTTTTAATTAACTCAGCCTGGATGATGGCTGGTTTGCTTCTTTTTATAAAGTCCAAGTGGCTAAAGAGCTTCTTTTTATTAACTGCAACAGCTTTGTGGTCAGTTAGCTGCTTTCTTTTGTTTTATTAAGTCACCCTGGCTAATGGCTAGTTAGCTTCATCCTTTCCAAAGTCCAACAGCCTTATGGCTCATTAGCATCTTTATTTTCAAGTTTGCCTGGCTACCGGCTATTTAGCGACAAAGCAAATGGCCGCACGTCTACGTGAGGCGCGGCCCTGTTATCGAACCGGCTCTCGTCCAATCGCAGCTGGGCTAGAGGAGATAATGAGTGAATGAATGAAAATGAGAGCGGAGTGAC
Source organism: Fistularia tabacaria (assembly GCA_901007705.1). Taxonomy (NCBI): domain Eukaryota; kingdom Metazoa; phylum Chordata; class Actinopteri; order Syngnathiformes; family Fistulariidae; genus Fistularia; species Fistularia tabacaria. The sequence goes on along the minus strand of CAAKHD010008591.1, from coordinate 9,070 downwards.
GCTAATGAAGTGCGTCCATTACGGCGCCTGATTAGCCTCCATGTCGGCTCCGCCGCCAGTGACCGCTGGAGGTAATGATTCGGCGGCGGCGGGAAACCGACACGCCATTCATCTGCCGAGCGACGAAACCTCGCTGATTAATAGCCGCACACACACGCACACGCACACACACACACACACACACACACACACACACCTAACACACACTTCTTTTAAAGAAGCCAATCAATCAGTTCAATCGCGTCTCCGTCGCCGCACTGATTACAAGGCATTCATCCATTCATTTTAGTTTTTTTTTTGTTTTGGCTTCGTTAGCGGCGTTCGACAATTCCAGCTAATTAGCCACAGGATGCAGGGCATTGCACCAGGCAACCTGCTAATGAAATAAAATAATAAAGGGAGTAAATGCATGAATTAATTAACATGAGAAAAATACATTTAAAAGGAATCAAAGGAATTAAATTAAATAAATTATTTTGAAATAACTATGGTAAATTGGAATGAAATTAAGCTAAAATAAATCATGATTGAAATAAAAAAAGCAAAAATAATATGAATGAAATGAAAAAAAAATTAAAAACAAGAATAGAAAAAAAAACAAAATAATGTTATATAAAAAGGAAAAAGAATAAAACTGAATAAAAAAGAATAGAATGAAATGAGACAAAATAATGAAAAATAAAATATGAACTAGAATAGAATTATATAAAATAAAACGAAATGGAATCAAATAAAAACTAAAATAGGATAAAATAAAACTAAATAATATAAAACAAAAGGTAAAATAAAATATGAAATGGAATAAAACTGAATAAAAACAAAAATAGAATGAAGTAAAATAAAATTGAATCAAATCAAACTACAATAGGATAAAATAAAACAAAATAATATAAAACAAAAGGTGAAATAAAATATGAAAGAGACTAAAACAGACAAAACAAAACAAAATAAAATAAAAAAATAAAATAGAATAAGATAAAAATAGGATAAAATTGAATGAAATTAAATACTTGATTTGCCCGTCACTTGCAATTGCCTCATCATCCCGTAATATTTTTTATGCGATACCATCGCCGATCAAATGAAAAAGTAAAACGGGATTGGGCGAAAAGTGGTGGGCGGAGCCTCCCAGAAGTCACATGTCAGAAGTTACTTTCTTTTTCAAACTTTTTACTTTTTCGTGTTTTTAGCAAAAACATCTGTGCTGATCATATTTTTTGAATCTCAATCCAAAGGCAGAAAACGGCAAAATTACCGAGATGTCATAATTACCTCACATATATCTCAATAGTCTCACCAGATTAAGGCTTTTTCTGTGATACTTTTAGAATATTACAGTATCATATAAAATTTTATAATAACTGAATTATATAGTTTTAGTATCATACATATACATACATTTTGTATTTATTTGTTCATATATTTTTTACTTTGTATATTTTTCTAAATTTTATTTATTTATTACATGGTACATTTGAAATCCGCAACGGTCTTTATTATCGCATTATCACGCCATTGCTAATCCTAATAGCGCTTTATTACTGCGTAATTACAACTTTCATTTCATTTCCCTGATTTTAATTCATAAGGATAAAACAATAAACTCATTTAACAAAATTAATAAGAATAAAAGTATTTCGTCAATCAACCGATTTCACCTTGAAGGCTATCGTGTTGAATTATTATTTTATTTTTTACATTTTAATCTATTTATTTTTGGGGTGAAAAAAAAATTACTCCGAGCCTTCACATTGGTCGGTGAGCTGTCGCCGTTGACGACGGGCGTTCGTTTCCACGCCAACCCTCTCCGGCCGAACCCCACCTGCTGACGACAGTTAGCGGTAAGACGCGCCGTCGCGCTTATCTGTCCTAATGGCACCTCGCCATGGCAACCCATCTGATGACATCACCGGGTAATGTGTCTCGGCGTGATGCAACGCGGCCGCAACCGCTTCTTTTTCCTCCGTTTAGAGAAGAAAAAGGCGAGGACAGAGTGGGGAAACCCGGTCGCGGCGGCTTTGCGCGTTTCTTCTCTCGCCTTCTCTCCGACGTTCATCTAGAAGCTTCTCTGCAGGTTCTACTGCGCCCTCGACCACACCTGAGGAACACTCAAGAGCCTTCAGGGAACCTGGGGAGTTTTGGACAATGGGAGGAGGTAGGAGAACCAGGAAGGAACCCAGGCAGGAGAACATGGAGAACCCAGCAGACCTGCGTCTGGTTCTTCACAGGGAACAGGAGAAGGTTCCCGGGTGATTCCGCTCTGATCGTCAGGTTTCCATTTTCTGGTTCCACCTGCTGACCATCAAATGCCCAGAGAGTCTCTGGGATTATTCCGGACAAGCAGGGCTGAGACCTTGGACCTAAAAATTCAGCAAGACATTGGGCAAAAATAATTAGCACAATTAGCCAAATCATCAACAAGAGGGAATTTCAATTAGCAAGAAATTTGCTAAAAATTTAGTGAGAAAATTGCTTAAAAAACGAGCAGGATTTTTTTCAAAAACTTTCAAAAATGTCATCAAGATTCTTGAGTAATTATGTAAAGACTGGCAAGACATTCTAAAAGAAATAAGCTTGAAATTACAAAAAATTAGCAAGTCATTTGCGAAGGTTGGCATGATTTTCGCCAAAAACTTGCAAATAGTTTTGAAATAATTAGCACGAAATGAAGTCAAAATTTGTTATTTTGTAAAAATGAGCAAGCGATTACATGAAAATTAGCAAGATATTAAAAAAAAATAAAGCTAGAAATTAAACGAAAATGAGAAAAAAATTCTGAAAAAAAAACTAGCAAGAAATTACATGAAAATGACAAAGAAATTAAAATAAAATTATTGAGAAATAATGTGAAAATTTGCAAGCAATTACATGAAAATGAGCAAGAAATTCTAAAAAAAAACTAGCTAGAAATTAGATGAAAATGAGAAAGACATTAAAAAAAAAAAGTAGCAAGAAATTACATGCAATTTAGTAAGAAACAATGAAAAAGTAATAGCAAGATTTTCCGGGAAAAGAAATTAGAAGAAATTCTAAAAAAAAAACTGTGAGAAAATAGGTCAAAATAAGCAAAGAATTACAAAAAAATGAGCATGACGTCTCCTCATGATGGCTGGTAAATAACCTCAAAATAAGTGAGAGCACAAAAATTACAATTACTTATCAATTACACAAAAACAAGCAACCAGTCAAAAACCCAGCAGGGCTCATCTTAATAACAAACAAATTTTTCGAAACCAAAATAAAATAAAAATTAAACACCCTCCAAAATAATTCAGTTATTGCAGAATCACTACCGTGTCTTTACAAAATAATTACCGCGTAATTAGCTAACCATTTCCGGCCGGTGACCGGACGCCGACCGGCGAACAAGTGGGAAAACCGGGCAGGAGGAGGAGGAGGAGGCGTGGGATCCCGCCGTCCTTCACCTCCCTTTTCTTTTAATTGGGTTCTCCGGAGGGTTGCCGGTTCTCCGCCTGCTGCTGTTAGCTAATGAGGAGCGCGGGTGGCTAGTTTTTAAAAAAGGTTTGATGTGACTGAAGGAGGAAGGAAATGTAATTGACCAATGATAATTACATGTTGCTACACTTCATCAATAATATTGTAATGCACTTATATTATCAAAATTAATTGTATTCATTCAATTTAATTGGTGTTATTGCTATTATTATTGCTGCTAATAACAATCTGAATAACAACAGGAAGTAGCGATCAATACTAGCGCTGCCGCTTTTTAAAAATTTATTAATTCAATTTAACTTAATTTCATCGATGTAAATTAGTGTTGTTGCTATTTTTTTGCCGCTAATAACAATCTTAATAACGACAGGAAGTAGCGATCAATGCTAGCGCCGCCGCTTTTAAAAAAGGAGTCATGTGACTGAAGGAAGAAGGAAATGTAATTGATCGATGATAATTAGATGTGGTTACACGTTATCAATAACATTGTAATAGACTTAAAATTATCAAATTTAAATGTATTAATTTAAGTTAATTGAATTTAATTTAATTTAATTATTGGTTTTTTCTATTCTTATTTCTGCCAATAACAATCTGAATCACAACAGGAAGTAGCGATCAATGCTAGCGCTGCGGCTTTTAAAAAAGGAGTCATGTGACTGAGGAAAGAAGGAAATGTGGTTTATTTAATTAGTCATTGATTGATGATAATTAGATGTGGTTACACTTTATCAATAACACTGCAATGCACTTATATTATCAAAATTAAATCCATTAATTTGATTTAATTTAATTAGTGTTATTGAATTATTATTGCTGCTAATAGCAATCTTAACAACAGGAAATAGTGATCCATGCCGAGGCAAGGAATATAATTAATACTGATAGGAAAAAAATAAAATAAAAGAACAAGTGTTCATGATTGTGTTTGAGAATTAATTTATTATGGATGGAAATAAAAGGGCTTGTTGTGATTGACAGGGAGAAGGGAAGTGAAGGGTAAAAAGGCGCTAACCATTTAGCATTATTAGCTCCGCCGAAGTCGCCGGCCAATCAGGCAAAGTGCTTCGCTATCGATCCGGCGCGTCGGAAGCTCCCCGGCCGGCGTCCATGTTGGTTTCCTCGGCTCCCCGTCTTTTTTCCCCGGAGGGAAATAAGACATATAAAATCCGCGGGGGGATGATAATCTCCTCGGGGATGACGGACGTGGATTCCAGCCGCCTGTCAAACCGAAGAAAATCGACGGAAATAAAACTTTGCATTAATGAGAGCGTGCATGTCGGAGCACGTGCGCTTTGATGACCCGCGGAGTGGCACTTTTTTTCTGTTTTTCTTTTTTTTTGGGGGGGGGGGGGGGTTTTTCAAGGGAAAAATCCCCCCCAACCCCCGGGGGGGGGGGGGGGTCCGTAATTGTAAAAGTTAAACCTGGTGAAAAA
>CAAKHD010008590.1:15644-27012 GCA_901007705.1 Fistularia tabacaria | reverse complement strand
CCACACACACACACACACACACACACACACACACACACACACACACACACACACACAAAATGCATGTATTCCAACCAATAATAAAGGAAGCCTGGAGGATGCAAAAGAAGCAAAGCGAGGGAATGGACCCCGAAGCTTTCTGCAGCGACTAACACAGGAGCGACGGTGAAAGCAGAGGGGAAAAGGAAAGGACGGGGGCTGGAGGCAGGGAGAATGTGGGCATTCTTGATAAACAAGGAGTAAAGGAGGGAATTTGGAAGGGAAGAGAGGGACTGTAAATGGGAAGGTGTCCAAGGAGGGAGGGCAGAAAATCAGAGGGAAGGAAAAAGGAAGAGCCAGCCAAGGCTTTTAACAGGCTCTTGGTTACTAAGCTAATGGGTTCTCTCTTGTTCCGTCTCTCCGTCGTTTGTTCCCGCGCTTCTTACATACTGTCATTTCATGCCACGGTAGCTTCTGCTCGGAAATCGTGCCGCGTTCGATTCATTCCGTCTGTTTGTTTGACCAAGGTTTGAGATTTATGTGGACGTCTTTAAATTGTGTATGACGTGACGAGGAGGCTCTGGGGTGGCGGGCGAAGATGGACACATACAGAAAAGAAAGTCGAGGCATCTAAATTGTTTGGACCGGTAAGCGGAAGTAACACGGTGATCTTACGGCGACAAAAGCAGCCCGATGGCGTCAACGCTTTGACGGCTGGGTTTCCATTTGCATTTTGTGATACTTCATTACAGAAGACTGATGGAAAACATGATTAAATAGCACTTATGCTATTTGGGTGTTGGTTTTTCCTTCAAATAAAATGACTTGAAGACAAAGAAACTAACACCGAATATTTAAAAAAACTAATGGAGGAACGGACACCAGAATTTTATATTTATATTCTAAGCCTACGATTAAACAAATAAAGATCTTGCAAAAACACAAGGGCAATAATGTGCTGAGTGACAAACCTCAAACAAACCCGTTAGCAAAAGAGTGGAGATTTTAGAAATCTATCCTCACCTAATATTTTGATAATGCTGGATGAAGGAAATTCCTAGAAATACGGTTTCTTTTCAGCTTCCGTGAAACTTAAGTTGGAATTTGTGATACATTTCTGGAGGAAACCAAGATAGCGATGTAATTCCGAGAAATCCAAAGAATTCCTCCAATTTGTAAAGGGGCCGTTAGAATAAACAAAAAAGAATGCTGATACAAAACAACTGCTCTCTTACGTCCACCTGCAGTGGACAATGATCACCATTTCAAAATTTTAAAATTTCAAAACAATCTGATAATCAAGCAAGTAAATCCTCAAGTTATGATGTCATTGCAGGTTTAAGTATAGAGTTAAATATGCAAAGCTCTGACTACACATGTAGAGTCACAGAGCTCTTTGTAAATGCTGCTTTCAGGCAGGCAAGAAGCACCACCAATGCATTTTGCATGTGGTTAACACAGGATCTACCGAAACCGCTTAACTCGCGATGTTTTCTTTACTCCAATTTGGATATCTGTCGATAAATTATGGCAATTTGAACACGTCACGTGGCTTCTATTTCATACGCTGTCGGTCATCTATTGTGATGTTACAATGGACACCATCTGTCCAGAGCTACAAACAATAAGTTTGTTAGAGATTCAATCATTTTCTATTTCTACAGAAGTCTGTGAAACATATTGTCTATCACGCTCAGTCAGAACAGAGTGTATGCCGGCCGGCTTCCTGTGAATGCTTGACACACACACACACACACACACACACACACACACACACACACACACACACACACACACACACACACACACACACACACACACACACACACACAGGGCGTTGCCCCCCAAATCCCAGTACCGCCAAGACAGGCCCCGTTCAGGGTGAGTCACATGTGACCATGGACACACTTCACACAATGACTAAATGCCACGGAAGTCACTGGGCAGATAGGAGCAGACTTCGGAAATGAATGGAAGTAGAGGGGAAAAAAAAAGAAGATAAAATAGATTTTGAAATGGCACACACACACACAAATGGCAGTCAGAGAGGAGAGTCTGTGGCAAAAACCAAGGTATGTAGAATGAGGAGTTGTTAGAGGATCTAACCCACTTTCTGTCTCCTGGCTGAATAAGTTAGCATCACTGCACTTCCATGGCACACTGAATAATTCACACACACACACACACACACACACACACACACACACACACACACACACACATACGCGCGCAGACACACACACACAAACACACACTCCCTTGAACTCAGCAGTAGTCACTGATTGGCAGAAAATATGCTCTTCCTGCACATGCGGTGGGAAAAAAAAAGGGGGTTTGTGTGAGTGTGTGAGGCCAGGAAGTGGGGGGTGTCGGCGCTTGTGGCAGAGAAGCAGTACTGACGGTCACCTTCCTTGCCGACGCAGACATACACAGAACCACACACACAACGACACACACTCGCTAAAATAGGTCACCCCTTACAATGCTCCAAGAAAAAAAAAAAATAAACCCCATCGCCCGCGTTGCGAGTATGCAGGGCAAAGATACGCCGCAACAGAAGGGCTAAAAGCATCTTTGTGGCTTTGAGTCCGTGCCTGAGTCCATTCAGCGAGCCCGATCGGTCTCTTTCACACAATGTGACATTTACGTCACGAAGATAAAGTTCAAAACTTGGGCGAGATACATGACTGCTCTTGTTGTCTCAGGCTTTCCAACTCACTCTAATGACTAGATGAATCAACTGAATGAATTAAGGTGGATGTGACTTTTGGCTGAACTTAGTTTAAAGAGTAGAAACCAGCAAAGACGACAGTGAATTACTTCCAAGAAACATTTTCAGATGCTATTTTTTAAACAAAAAGCATCTTTATAACAAAAAAAAAATATATATATATATATGCTTGACTATCACATACTTATCCAGTTTGAGGATGGTTCTTTTCTCATGCATTCACCTCTTCCCTGCACACACACTTCACATCATAATTGGCTTTTCCAACCCATTCCCAACAGTGTTGGAATGATAGGAAATACAAGACACAAGAGTCCACGTTCATGTCTGCTTAATGACCACGTGTAGAAACATCTAAAACCCCTTGAGACACAAGTGATATAAGGCTGAGTAACACGTATGTCTGATTCACTCAAACTGTGCCATCTTTTTTAATATAAATTCATAACTTCGAAATATATATTTAAAACATTCATCTGCTTGAAAGCAGCATGTCTTTAAAGAAAAAATTGCTAAACACGGCATACGATCGGCATTGCTTGATGCAGATCTCATTGTTTGCTACAATGTAAAAAGATAAACGGGTTGAGTTTCCATGTTTTAATGAAATTACTTTAACGAAACAATAAGTATGACCTAAGGACTGGATGTGACAAAATGAGAGCCTAGCTAGACGCTACAAAAAACGCTAATCTTCTCACCACGTCAGGCGGTGAGTAAAACCACTGATCGGCTAATAGACCACATCGATCGCTCCACAATTACATTCGGACAAAGCCTTTGCGAGCGTGACCGAAGCAAAGATTATATACGCAGCTGAGATTTGCGAAGTCATTTTGCCTGTACAGCCACTAGCCAATTTAGGTCAGTGGAGCGCTGATACCAAGAGCCGGCACTCACTCTCTCTCACACACGATGATTTGCACTTTCGATTAGGCGTCAGGCTTCTTCTTTAGCTCAGTCCCTGCAGCTCGTCCTATTATACAGCAGTTAATGGTGTCAACACAGTGACACAAAAATGCAAGGATTCAAAAAATGCATAAAACCGGCGAATTCACAATTTCTGTCGAAGACAACCGCGCTCCGCGTGTTGTCGGACTGACCGAGGGAATATCCCGATTTGCTCCGGGAGCTCGGCGTGCCCCGGAACCAGCGGGTTCTGGGTGCAGCACATCCATGCCAGCGTGAAGTTTGAGTGACGAGCATGTACACATCCAGCCATTCATCCATCCATCTTCTTCCGCATGTACAAGTTAGGCTTTAACATTCAGAATCCACTCAGATCAAGAGGAAAAGATGTTCATACAAAACCAAACAAACAAAAAAATTTGCACGTTTCCACCTCAGATTATCTGCAGAGGGAAAGTCGTCTCCTGCCTACTCGCGTGTGATCAACCCCAATGCTTTTTAAGAGCACTTTAAAAAGATATTAGCAGTATTTTAATATCTTTCTCATAACAGCGATGCACATCAAAGCTCAGGCTTACCTTTCAAATTTACTTGACCTGGTGGCAAATACTTTTGCATGTTCATTGATAACCACAATCGCTGCTGTTGACAGCAATAAATTACACACGAATGCTACTTCTATCGTTCTTGCTCTCACGGCATAGGTCACCGCATCCATTCATCTTTAAAATACATCCGTATGTTCACTGTTACGGTCCGTTTCATTTCCAAGTTCCTGTTGATCACACAGCCCTAGTTTCATGTTAACCCATGTTCATTAGAAATGAGAAGAGCTGGACCTGGAGTTTAAGGCTGGGAAAAGGATAAAGAAAAAAAGCAACATCAAACACCGACAACGTCTCACGCCGAAAATGAATTCATTTGACAGAACTTAATTCCAGCTCGGGAAGTGCCCTTGAATGAAACGAGCCCCCGCCACTTTTAGCCCTGCTGTTCTGCAGCTGACTGCCATGTGATTTTCCCTGCAAAGATAAGAATGACATCATTTGCACAGCGGGTCCTCTGCGCTTTCTTCGGTATCATTTATGCTTCTTGAAAAAGTGCAAACAGGCCTGTTCCCGCACAAACTGGGAGGAACTAGGTATCGGCGGGCAGCGCAAACATCCATCTGGGCAGGCTAGACATGTTTGAATTTCAATTCAAAAAGTCTCCTCTGCCGGTCTTTGCGAGAGTCTTTGTGTGCCTGACAGTAATTTTCCTCTCTTAGTGTGAGCCTGCTGCAGGAAGCAGATGTGGACAAACTGCAAATAATCCCAATCATCTGGGACAGGAGCGCGTTGTGCGTGTATGTGTGTGTGCAATAATCACTTCCCCGACTCAGATATTCACAGCCCATAAACTGTCAAACTAGTGAACTTGTGCTCATAAGCCTTGATTCTGTAATCTCAACCTGCCTGTGTGATTTCTTACATCTGTCCCTTCACTCCAGTCCCTCTGACAAACTTTACTGTGGGCTTTTGTGGGCTCGTATTCATTTCGTGTTTATTTACAGCGGGAATTCAGGGATTCTTTTTAAAGGGTCATTGATTGATTCTGTTTTGTTTGTAAGAGAGTGGATATTAATGGTGAAAATGACTCCTCCGAGGGAGCACTAAATCACCAGGAGTGACTAATATACACTGTATGCAGTGTATATTGGGCCCTGTATTACGCCGCTCTTTGCAGACCTGCTTTTACTGCCGGTGGATTTCAGAGCTGGCCAATAAAAACCCATATTAGGGCAAATGAATGCTGAGCTTCACAGATGCTTCCAATATACCAAATATCTGGCAAGCTAGATATCTGAATTTATCCGATATGCCCGACTAACTGATTACAACACTAAACATTCCACGGGTAAATCTGTGGGAGGCCTCGCCCGTAACAATCATTCAAAGCAAATTTATTGATATGTGCCTGTGGCCGCTTGTAAAATCACAAGTCAAACACACAACATTACAAAACAACGAGTGAATTACGGAAATAAATTTCTGTACAGTTTCACGATCAAACACTTCTGATCTCAAAAGTGGCGATTGTGAAAGTCCTGCAGGAAACAGGCTCATTCCCCAAAGTAAACACACTATCCCTGCCAACCCTGCTGATGGATAAAGAGTTTACACACTCATTCACTATCTATTTCATCTTTTGACAACAATAATGGTGAAAATACTTTATTCCTAATCGTCCACTGCGCTTTACAAACCTCTGGACAATGAGTGCATGGTCAATGGACTCCTTTGGGTGGGCAAGCTTTCATTATGTATATGAAACAGACGGGCGCATGCACGCACACGCACGCGCACGCACGCACGCACGCACGCACACACACACACACACACACACACACACACACACACACACACACACACAGGAACTTCAGAGCAGAAATACTTCACTTCTGAGAAACAGTCGGCTTAGGTGCAAAAGGCTGTTTTCTAGGTTAAGCTGTGGGAGGTGTGGGAGGGGTGGGAGGGGTAGGCTTGTGACTGAGGACAACTGGAAGTGATGCTACAATAACAACCGACCAACACACACTACGTCTCAACATCTGCCTAATACTACATTGCATTTACAGCTACGTGGAGAAGACGCCGCTTCTTGAATGTGCTCAAAACTACATTTCACTCTCATTAATATCCGAACCCCAAACCAAGACTGGACCGTTGAAGTGTGTGTGTGTGTGTGTGTGTGTGTGTGTGTGTGTGTGTGTGTGTGTGTGTGTGTGTCTTCAATATTGTGCGCTTTGGGCTAAGATGTGTGCGCAGGTACTTTAACTGTGCACACAAGCGACGCCCCCGGGAGACCGTGGAAATTGTTGCGACATACAAACGGCGATCTATGAGGGCAAACAAATACACACACCAGCATCTTTGGCACGGTCACATCTCATTTTCATGCCCTCCTTGCAAGTGTTTCAGTGACTGCCAAACAGGATACAGACTGTGTGTTTTCACACATTAGTCTGTCCTCTTTCATGCTCTGCCTAGGAGTAATCTGTAAGAAAAGTTGGAGGGTCAACACTTGCACACACACACACATGTATCTACAAACACACACACACAGACACACACACATACATATTGGATTCCCCTGATGTCTAAGCCCTGTCTAGTCTGCTATGCTGAGGCCAGCATCTCAAAGACAAGCATGTGTGTGTGTGTGTGTGTGTGTGTGTGTGTGGCCATGATCATATATGTAATATGTAACAATTTGAATGGGAAGTAAAGACAGCCAAGACTACTTCTTCCTTGTTAAGTGAAAGTAGCTAAGTCATATGTTAATGATGGGTCATTACAGTCCTCTTTCCAGTTATTTTCAAATTCCCTTTCAGCCAGCTTGTTCATTTTCAACTCGTGTCTTGCTCCTTTAACAGCATCCTCCAATGCAGACCTGTGAATTCAATTTATATTGTTCAATATCGCAACTATTGCAGCTTCAAGGGGTGTTTTCTCATCTTCTTCAATGGTGTATTGCGGCATCTCTAATGCGGAAATAACGCAATGGAGTTTTCATTACTGGCCAGGTTCTCCAGATCATACAAAAATCAACTTGTATCTCAGCAGATTTTTTTTTTTTAATATAAAAGCAGCAGTGAGCCAGGAAGTGGCCTTGAGCAGAACGCTATACCAATTCAATGGGTTGTGTTCTGTGAGCAACCGTCACCTAAACACTATTATTATATTCACAGCATATGCGTGCAGGAAACAACATCCTCCATCCAAGAAACCACAAAATCTCGTCTTCTGTGCCTGTTCCCAGACGACCCGGCCTCTCTGAGGTGCAGTGCTGTTACCAAGACAGCACAAATAATACAAACTATCTGAAAACCGCCCCCAAAAAAGCTTTGAATGGAAATGTCTCCGCTCACGATCAGCGAGGCAAACTTGAGCTGAACTCCGTATGCTTCTTACCCCCTCTCAGCTCTGCTGGTCACAGCGAGGACGTGGAAATGCTGGGAGTTGATGGTTCCTCGGCAGAGATCTAAGGGGTTTACCTGGGAGGGACTGTTTGGGGATGGAGGGATGACACTCGCTCGGTCTGAAAGCGGCATCGCCACAAGCTTTGCTCGAGTCAGACCTGCTTTTTTAACATGTCAAATGAAAACAAGGGCTTTCTTATTTTCCCCTATGAGTTTCATTTGGGCGTCTCCATGACACCACCAGCCTTTACATAAGGCCACAACTCAACGTATTAGTTTCTTTCTTTTACTGGATTCTTATTTTTGGACCGCTTTCCTCACGTTTCAATACATCTTCCTTTCATGAGCGTATTAAATTTCTTTTCTTATCAACTAAATCCTTCCCTTGCTGTCACAGAAGTGATTTATCATCCTCCTCTGTGTACACGTCCATCACGAGGCTTCTGTAACAGGCAATATGAAAAAGAAAAAAAAATCCCTCTTTACAAAAGCTCACTAATAGCTGGTTTGAAATAGTGGTGGGCTGACAGGGCCCGCTGACAGCCACCCTTGTGAAACAAGTGAGATTGCCGTTGTTTGGTCATGTGGAACCGGCGACAGCACAGATGCCCCAATTATTCGCGAAAACCTGCTTCACGACCCGTGGGTTTTGGCTACCGAGTACTTCCCCTTCTCACCGGTTCTTCGCCACGGCATTGAATTAAGCAGCCGTTATCAAGCCAAATCATCGAAAACGCTAATTCACTCTGTCATCCCCCAAACGTCGCGTGACCCAATTTGTAAAGTTTAAATTGCTCACGTCAGTAAAGCAGTTTAACCAGTCCACATAATCGACTGGTACATTTGGCAAAACAATTTTACAAACTCTGCTTTCCAAACCCTCTGGAGGCTTAAATACAAGAAATCTGATTACTGCCATGTTTAGAGTACATTATATAAATAAACCAAAACATTTTTGACTATTCTTTTTTTTTCTCTTTGGAAGTATTCGATATTTTTTTTGTCACTTTTTCCCTTTATCTTTTCTCGCACTGTCTTGTGTATTCTTGGATTATTCACTGCTGGATTTTAGCCTTGGATTGATTTAAATTGGTGACAATTGCCAATCATGGTAATTTGTCAAGATGCTTCCCCCTCCCCACAGGACTGTTATCCATGTCAACTTTTAATGCAACGGTTTACTTTAAAAGCAGGGAAAATAAATGAGATTGCAGCTGAAAGGCCCCCAAAACATATCTGTGGCAGTGAAGTATTAGAGGGAGACAATTTTCGCATTTGTTTAACAGGCAAATGTTTTTTCAACGTTCTCCTCTCAACCGACCAGCTGAGAAAAAAAAAAAAAAAAGAGCACTGAACAAGGCACATAATCTCTGACTCCTTGCCCTGCCAGAGCACTGTAATTATATATATAAAACACATTCTATATATATATATATATAAACAACAATAGGCAGTTAAAGTGGGTGTTATGTCAGGGCGCTCTGGTGACTCAGTGTGCAAAGGAGCACACCCCTTGCGGTACTGTGACTCCGGCAATTGAAAGCGTCACCGAAGACGCTGAATTGGTTCTACGGTCTCAGAAACAGCTAAAGCACTTGCTTAGAGTTTGACTGCCACTGATGGGGCTTCGCCATATTCGGCAGGAGCCCCGCTCAGCCCCACACCGTGCTCGACGAGGACAAGTTTTCTCCCCGTCTGATGAATAATTCAAGTGAAACTCTACATTCACAGGATGATGTTGCCAGATGAGAGTAAATTTAGCCAGAGGGAACGGTTATATGAATCGCACCAAAACTGACATTCAGCGCGTTCACATGTACAGAAATAGCTCGATTAGCGGGAATAGCAAGAGTGAGGAGATTGCTCGAGCCAAACCGTGGTTCGCCGTATCCCAAGTTTCCCCAAAAGATCAAGTTTATGTCAGTTGTTTGATAGCGGAGTTTCTGTCTAGAGAGATGCGTGATTGCCTGGAGGCTAACAGGAAATATGCCTTGCTGTAAAAACAAATGACTGCATTTTGTGCCGGCCAAGTTCGTTTACAATGAGGCTGAATAGATATACATGAAAATGAAAATTGAAGGCGCAACAAGCAGCCGATGGTGTGGTCTATTTTCAGAGGGGGCTTGTGATTAAAAGCCGGCACGTTTTGACAGCCGCAAAAGCTGCAGGGATGGGCCGGTGGACGGTTTAGGAGCGGGAGACTGCGGCTGCCGCAGCAGGCAATTTGGAGATAAAGTTATGAATGATATGTGCGGTGTTACTAAAAGGAGAGCTTACATTTAAGAACCAAGTGGAGTAATTAAAGTGAAGAAGAGCGGGGAGCAAATGAAAACGCACGCTCAATAGGAATAAAATAACCTGGAGAATGTACATAGAGGGCTGATACATACAGAGATCATCCAGGAAACCTATTTGGACACAACGAATCATTGCGTATGTGTGTATACAAAATCAAATAAACAATACGTTGGCTTGTTGCTATTCAAATCATTTCAGAAAAACTACCATGAAGTTAATGTCATATGGCACAGTTGATTTTAAATTCCATTATGTGACTTCAGTAGCTTTGTGAGTGCTTCTCTGAAGAACTATGTCGTCCTGTAAGTCTTGCACACTCCTTTGGACTATTCAGGACATACTGTATATTACTAATTATAGATGAATTTGTAATACAGACAGAATATTTCCACAATGCTAAAAACAACAGAAATCACACCAATTTTATCACGACACGTTCAGATAAGTGCATTCGAATGAGAGAAAGGCCTGTAGTCACAGGCAGCCTCTTCCTTTTTTTGTCTCACCCCTTTATCCATAAAGTACTTCCTCAATGGCTCTCACACGGCCCAACGCCTCTGGTCTCGTCTGATCTTTTGCGCAACAATTACAAACTATTTTTACTCTGAACTGCACACCCAAGTGACTTGACACAATTGACGTTTCCCATTGTTTTTGGATTTTCGGTCTCCAATTCATCTGTATAATGTGTATTCTTAAAAGGGCTGATGGATATGGGTGTCTCTTGTTCAAACTGTGCCCAAGAGTCAATGCAGCGCCGGTTTTAAAGCCAGGACAAAATGTTATGAAATGAGCCAAGAAAGAATGTTGCAAGCTCCAGCAAGCAGCCTGTATGAAGTAGGGAAGTTCAGAGATGGGGAGTGTGCGTTTGCAAGAGTGGGCAAACTTGCAAGAGGTAAAACACTGAAGTCTTCATTTGACAAAATTATTATGAGTAAGCAAATCCATTCTTGCTTGTCGTGTTCCAGCTGTGGCTCAATCAATTGTCGTCATACTGGGGATTCAAAATTTACAACGCAATTATAAAGTCACCTACTCAAGGTAGCTATTGAACAGCAGTGACTATATTATGACACAAATGTTATTAAAGAGAAGTGCCATTTATGAAGGGCCTGATTCATACGCCTGGGAGAAGTCCTACTTTAAGTGCACATTTGCAAGATAATAACACCGACTGATGCAGTGTGGGTGAATTTATTACTGTGGGTCAGTGGTCATCAGACAAATAATGTCTATTACTAACTGTCTTTTTTTAACCCCTAACTATCTCAGTCAAAATGATGCTAATCTGCACAATTTAATGCTATCAATGTCTAATGTAATACAGCCAATGCATCTCACCATCACCAAGACAGTGTTTTCACTGCACACCGCCCTTATTCTATTACATTAGTAAATAAAGATTAAAACCACTTTATAAAAATTAGTGGGGGGGGGGGGGTGATAGGGATTTTTAGGGAAAAATTAAAGGAGGGGGGGGGGGGGGGGGG
>CAAKHD010008589.1:2419-24250 GCA_901007705.1 Fistularia tabacaria | reverse complement strand
GTGATGTTGGGTCTTTTTGTGTTTGAGTGTGTGTTTGTGTGTCTGTGTGTGTGTGTGTGGGTGCGTGTGTGTGTGTGTGTGTGTGTGTGTGTGTGTGTGCGTGTGTGGTGTGTGTGTGTGTGCGTGTGTGTGTGTGTGTGCGTGCGTGTGTGATGTGTGTGTGTGTGTGTGTGTGTGTGTGTGTGACCTCTTCCTTCATCTTGAAAGGTATCTATCTGAAAGTAAAGTAATAGCAATAACTACTAAAATGCAGCCTGTCTCCTTTTCCGGTACTTCAACGTATCAGTTATTGATCTGCAATCTTATTGATTAGTTTTTTTTTCTCATAGCCGTTAAACAGAAGCTAAAAAAGTAACTGTTCATTTTGGACTGGTAATAAAGTTGTAACGCATTTGTAATATATTGACAGACGCTTATCCTTTATAGCTTAATTTGAAAAACAACAATCGCGATTGCAAATCACCATCTAATGCACGGCTAATTAAACAGTATTTAAAAAAAATATGATTTCTGTAGGATTTAGAAATACACCTGAAAATAAGCATGAATGATACTAAATAAATGAATGAATGAATGAATGAATGAATGACTGAATGAATGAATGAATAATAAGATGAAATAAGAAACATTTTTAAAAGTTAATTAATTAATCAATTAATTTATCCAGAAATTAATAAAGAAATAAACCTGAAAATAAAAAAGAAATTGCTATATAAATCCGTTTTCTCCTGAAATTATTCAAAAAAATCATACATTAAAAGAAAATAAACATCCAAAAAATAGCCAAAATTAATAAATAAGTGAAAGAATTAATGAATAAATAAATAAATAAATAAACAAAATAATTTATAAAATAATTTTCCTTTAAAAAGTCACTGAAAGTTGGAGAATTTGGAAATAATGGGAAATGAAAGTGACATGAAGTGGAGAAAAATAATCAGAGAGGAATGGCACGGCGACGACACAAAACCCACTTAGCGCGCCTATCTATATATTTCCCACGTCTAAATGATGTATTTCCCCAAGTCTCAACGTCGGACTCGTTATCCGGGTAACGAGGACGGGAAAGCCTGGGTGCTGGAGCGTCCCTGAACGCATCAGGCACCTGTGCGCCACTAATGGCGCCATATAAATAGAACAGAAAAGGCCGTCCTCTTCCCTCGGAAAGAGAAGTCATCAGAGGATGATCTTGAGCGACATCTTCTCCCTCTCCTCGCTCTCACACTGAGCCACCTCCTCTTCCTCCTCCTCCTCCATCTTTCTCATTTCTTCCCCTCTTTCTATTCTTTGACTGTACTTTCCTCTCCTGGTCTCCTGGTTCCCTCCTTTCTTCAGCTTTTTTTCCTCTTCCTCTTCCTCTCCCGGTGAAGAAGGTAAGGGAGCGAGAGGAGGGTGATGATGCCATGGATGCTTGGGATGGAGCTAATTGACCATTGCTCATGTCCAAATGGGTCTCCAAGCTGCAGCCCACCTTCCTCTTCCTCCTCCTCCTCTTCCTCTTAATCCTCTTTCTCCTCTTCGTCCTCTTCCTCCTCTTCCTCCTCTTCCTCCTCTTCCTCCTAATGGGTGTTTGATGCCTCCACATGAAGCGCCTCAGTTCTCCCCTTGAAACCCAATCTTTACAAGACGCTGGTCCGTCCAGCAGGTACGGAGCAGAACATCTGGGTGACCTCTTTCTTTCTTTCTTTCTTTCTTTTACAGTTTTTTAATAATTTATTTGTTATGATCGTATGTTTATGTGATTCATTTATCATTTTTTAATGTCTCTGTATATGTACACATTTGTTTATTCATCTACATATATATTCATTTGTAATTTCTATATGCTGTTGTTTATTTCCTAATTTATATCGGTCTATGTGTTCATGGATTTATTTCATGTATTCACATATTTTTCCTTTTTATGTATTCGTTAATTGCTTTAATTCTTTTTTTCGTGTATCTTACTATTATCATTTTTCATGTCTTATTTTTATTTTGTATTTAGATTTATTCACTTGTTTACTACTTAATTTTATTTATTATTTGTATTCATCTATACAATTTCGTATTTATATATGTATCTATTGCTATTTATTTATTTACTTATTAAGTTATTATCAATAATAGGTAGTTAATACGATCATTAATTCATTTATTATATATTTTTATTTCATTATTATTCATTTATCGTTTTCATACATTTTTAAATATGTATGTATTTGTTTCTTAATTTACGTAGTTATTCAGTATTTTTGCATTAATTTATGTATGAATTCGGTCACTTACATATTCAATTATTACTTCATTTATTTTTTCCATTTATCGATTTTATGGCATGACGTATGAATGCATAACGTGCATTCCCATGCTATGCATTTTATTTTCTATATTTCTGCGTTCATTTATTCACGCGTGTATACATTTATTTATTTATTTATTTATTTATTTATTTATTTATTTATTCATTTATTTATTTATTCATTTATTTATGTATCTATTTCCTCGCAAGTGGACGCTCACCGCCGCTTCTCCAACCGGAGAAATCAACGCGAGCTTTTTTTTCCCCTGCGCGCGATTTCAACTCCCCTCCACTCACACACACACACACACACACACACACACACACACCTTTAGAAATTAGTTATAATCCTGGCCGAAGCCCAGGAGGAGGAGAGCCAGCAAACTGTAGCATCTCCGCCTCTATTCAATACCTACTATTTATATTCCCACTAATTTACACCTCCGACGTTTATACAGCCGATATTTACACACTTTGTGTTAGTTTAAGTCCGAAAACGGCCAAAAAAATGGAGACTGAGTGAGGAGAGACGTCCGGACGGGACGAAAAAACGAACAACAAAATCCAAAATCAACAGCACCAGATAAATAAATAAAAGGAAGCGGAGTTTGCAGTTGACGGCGAAGTTTGATGATGAGGGGGATGAAGGGGATGCAGGGGATGGAGGTGCGGGCAGTGAACTCACCAAGGACGGGCAGTATCCGACCAGAAGCAGGAAGAGCAGTGGGTTCAGGACCGCGGACCGCGAACGCATCCTGCCGCCTCCCCCCGCGACGACGGCAGCCTGAATAGCGGCGGCGGCGGGGACGGGGGGGGGGGGGTGCGGACACAAATACGCACACGCACACCTCACTCGTTGCCGCGGGCGGTTGGGTGGGTGGGTGGAGTCTCACGGGTGTTCGGTCCCATGTGCGAGGGGCTGTAGGAGGCGTGGTACTGGGTGTTTTTTTTCTTTTTCTTTTTTGGAGCCTGGGCGCATGCGCAGAAGGAATACGTGGATAAATGCGTGTATGTATGTATGTATGTAATTTTGTATGTATGTGTGTGTGCAAGTATATGTGAATGTAGGCATATCACATTCACTGACTTCACACGTCATACAGAGACCGGGCCGGGATCTTTCCAGGGCTTCCTGGGATGATCTTGGAGAACGATGGTCCAAACCTGCTCCTCTAGCACGAACAACCGGGTCGGGATTCGCCGCCACGTTGCCAGAGGATGCTGGTGTGTCGTGAGTCGAACCGAAGAGCGCATCCCTCGCATTATTTTCAGAATTACAGTTGAAAAAGCAAACGTTATCAGCCGAGGTGTGGGGACACGTTTGGTAAGCCCTTGAGGAGCAAAGCCGAACACCTTCATTCATTAAAAAAAACAGCGGCGGATTCCAACGTTTGAGGGATCTCGTCAACTTCGAAGGGATTTTGAAGACTTTTTGGTTTTGGTTTTTTCTCCATTAAAGCAAGCTTTTTTTTACCGCGTTATTACACATCTGCAAATCAGGCTGCCTGGCCCCATAATAAAGGAATAATTAGATAATTAAATTAACAAATACAATCATGATCCGTGCAGGCCAGGGAGAGATACATGAGAAGGAGCTTTAGACTTTCAACCATGAATCATTTCAAAATAATTCGTAAAAAATTCCCCTCAAAACCAAGGCTGGTGCAAGAAGATGGAGCTGGGAGCTTTGGAGACACTGAGAAGACAGGAGGTGATGTGGAGATGGAGGATCAGGAGAGAGTCCATCAGAAAGACAGCACGTGTTAGATGCTCTGGAGACAAAGGACACGCTGAGATGGTTCGGACATGGACGAAGGAGGGATGAAGAAGATCTGGGCGGAAGGATGCTGAGGGTGGAGCTGCCACGCAGAAGGTCTGGAGGAAGACCGGAGGATGGAGGGGACGAGGATAGGAGTTGGTATGAGAGGATAGGACGCAGGAGAGGCTTGGATGGAGGCAGATGATTGGCTGAGGGGTAGATGGTGGCAGGTGATTGGACAAGAGCAGTGGTTCTTAACCTGGGTTCGGTCAAACCCCAGGGGTTTGGCGGAGGTCGAGACACACTAAACCGACTCATATGATTTGTGATGACAAATAATATGAGAAATGTTAGATCCATTGTTATTTTATCAAAGGCATCACTTCTTTTGGTCATAGAAGCAAAATTAATTTCAAGAATTTATTCAAAAATTTTTTGGAGGGAAATAAAACAAAAACTAGTTAAAGCTTATATATATATATATATATATATATATATATATATAGTCATTTTGCATAATATCAGGTTTTATTAAAAAATCCGCATTTTTGAACCCCAGTACCAAATAAATCCAACAAAAAAACATATTTGTCTCTGAATAGCGCATGAAAAAAATAAAAAACAAAATTTTATGGGTTGAAAAGAACGCAATTAATTTTTATTCGGAGTTCTGGTTTTTAATTAAAATAATGTTTTTTTAACCCATAAACAAAATCCACATTTTGGGAGCTCCATTGTATCTACCTATGTTTTGAATTAGAAAAAAAAAATCACATTTTATTATTCCTATTAAGAAGGGTTGGGTGAATGCACATATGAAAGTGCAGAAACTCCAGCGAGGTGAAGAACCACTGGACTAGGGTTCAATGAAGGCAGGTGATTGACCAAGGGTGAGGTGGAGAGGGAGATGATTGGATCTGGCTAATAAGCAGATCGGATGCAGGCAACCGGCTGTTGCCAGAAGAAGAAGAAGACGAAGGTCTGCCACTGCGGGCGGCAGATGGCGCGCTCATGGGGCAGCCATAGTCCCAGAAGGCAGTGAACGCAAACCATTGCGACGTGAAAAGCGAGAGGTTTATTTCAGCTTTACATCAGGATGCAAACACACGGCGGTGACACGGGGAGGAGCCGCTCCGGGGCGGATAGGACCAACGTCGGTCAAAAGTCAAATCCGAGTCAGGGGGGCGCCGGAGCCGCCACTCGTCTCTCGTCGTCGTGACGACGCAGCGGCGCAGAATCACAAGAGTACAGACACTGAACCCAACACTTTTCAGAATCGTTTTTTTTTTGTTAGTTTTTTTTTTTTAATATTTTCAAAAAAAAGGCACAACGGAAACATCAGGCTTCACCGTTACAACAGAGTCAACAGGAGCTTTCATTTTGGTGGGGGATTTACATGGAGAGAGAATGGGAACAGATGGGCTTCGTCCTCGTTCCGCTTTTACTTTGAAAGAGGGAAAACGACGTCTGCTCGGAAAGTAGAGGCGGCGTTTTTCTGTAAATAATTATATTAATATTTTATTTGCGCAACTTATTTCAGGCGTGGCGGGAAAGGAAAATAAAAGCACAAAATGCTTTGATTTTTGCCAGTTCCAGTTTTTGCGTTTCCTCTCATTTAAAAAAAGCAAATATGGCAAGTTATATTATTTACAAAAAAGATTATTTTATACTTACAAATTTGAATTTTCTTCTCCTTTGAAATAATAATAATAAAAATATTAATAATAATAATAAAACAATATTTCTCAACAAAAAAAATTTATAGGCTTTTTTTTTTTTAATTTGAAAGCTGGGACACATGCAATTCTTTTTTTGTAATTATCATTGTAAAGGATGGATTTGGAAAAGGAACAATATTGTACAAAATAATAATAACAATAATAATAATTACAGTTTTATTAAAGAGCACTTTTTTTTTTAATTTGTAGCACCTTTCGAGTGTTTTGTGATTCTGCACAACAACAACAACGACAACAACAACAACAACGAAAAAAAAAAAAGCTCCCCCTGTGGTTGTGTTCGGAACAGCACCTGGAGCATCCAGAGAGGAGGCGGGTGGAGGGTTGAGTGGGTGGGTGGGCGGAGTAGTCGGGTGGGGTCCTCCCTCTGCTGCCCGGAGGTGCGCTGCTGTCCGCCACGGCGTCAAAAGTCCTTTTCCTGATGTCACTCCCGCCGTTCTCGCCTAAAGTCCCGTGATTCTGGCCCTACAAGGGCGAGGAGTAAATCCCCTGGTCTGCGCGTCACGACAGGGCCTGGAGGGGGGGTGTACGGTTGGGGAGGGTGGGGAGGGTGTACGGGGGGTTGGGGATGGGTGGGATGGGGAGATTTGCTCTTCCTCCCTGGACACTCGAGCGCATCTTCTCAGTTACAACAAAACAGACGGAGGGAGGGATGGGGGTCGGAGGGGGATGGAGGAGGGAGGTGGGGGGTGATCTCAGCGTGCGGGCGTTACCGCAGCAACCCCCGACCCTGTCGTTTCGCCGGGGAGGAGGGGGGGGGCAAAGGGGGGGCGGAGTCTAGCCGAAGAAGCAGACGGGCCCGACCTCGAAGCCAAACCTCTGGTTGGAGTCCCCGAAGTCATTGAGCATGACGTCGATGACAGGCAGCTGGTCGATGCGCGGGGTGTTGATCTCTATCACCGTCTTGGAGTAGCCCTGCTTCACCTGCCAAGGGCGGAAGGGGGTAAGTGCTTCACCTGTGACCTCCGAGAGCCACGTGGCATTCACGGAACGACGGACAAGTGGCAGGGAAAACATCCCTTTTAACTGTGACATTACAGAGTTAATGCAGTGCTATTACAGCGCTATTATAGCGCTATTAGCAAAAGCGTCTGAAAGGGGGGAAAGAGAAACAGGCAGAAAAATATTTTTATAAAACAATGGGATATTTTTCTTTGCTATTATTATGATATAACTACATCTCTCTCTCTCTCTCCATACATAGAAATATATATATATATAATTATTTATTAGTATATTTTTTTACTGTGACTATGAGTGTGTTTGTAATTGATAAATAGATGGATGGATAGACAAATGATTGGATGAGTAGATAGCTATCTATCTAACTTTATGGAAGGATTATAGATAAATAGATAGATAGATAGATAGATAGATAGATAGATAGATAGATAGATAGATAGATAGATAGATAGATAGATAGATAGATAGGTAGGTAGGTAGGTAGATAGATAGATAGATAGATAGATAGATAGATAGATAGATAGATAGATAGATAGATAGATAGATAGATAGATAGATAGATAGATAGATAGATAGATAGATAGATAGATAGCACTCTAGTTGGCTGGCTAGCTACATGGAGGGAGGGAGGAATAGATAGATTGATGATTGGATGAATAGATAGATAGGTAGATAGGTAGATGGATGATAGCTAGCTAGATAACTTGATAGATAATAGCCAGCTAGATGCTCTCTTTGCTTCACTAGCTAGCTAGATAGATGATAGCCAGCTAGATTGCTGTCTTTCCTTGGCGAGCTCAACAGATAGAGGATAGCTTGTTACATTACTCTCTGGCTCGCTTGATGGGTTTCGCATACCGAGCAGCCGTCTGACAGAGGCTTGATGAAGGGGTTGTTGTCATAGGACATCTCCTCGTCGTTGGAGCCCAGGAAGCGCAGCGCCTTGTCGTAGCTGTCGGCCTTGGCGTCGTACCACGCCGTGGACTGGTGGCAGATGTAGGTGAAGTTCTGCCGCGCCGAGGAGCTCAGCAGCTTCAGGAAGGTCATCTGCACCATGGCAATGCTGCTCTCCGCCACGTCCACGTAGTTCAACTGCAACCAAAACAAAGATGGGTGAGCAAACATGAAGGAGCGGCAGCGGGGGGGCGGACTCTCGAGGAAGAGGCGGGGCTACTCACAATTTTACCACGTTTGAATTCACTGAACCAGGAACCAGGAGACTCCTTGGGCCAGTTGGAAATTCTAACCTGGAAAAAAACGTCATCAATGAGTACTTTTCACATGTACTTGTACTAGTACACCCATAATAACCCCTCATTAGCATCTTGCTAATTTGGATGTGAAAAATTGCTTGTGGCATCTTCTAAATTGATACCCTGGTCACGTGAGTGATCAATGGACGTGTAATTAACTAGTTATTGAGCCTTTATTGACAATGTCAATCGCGTGTGAAAGCTGAATCTCGGCCGCTATTGGAAATAGGAGGCGGGGCTTCGACTGTCAATCACAGGTCTCATTTGGAGACTTCGATTAGCTTATTTTACCCTGTCTTGCTAGCAGCATCTTCAGAAGGTAATTATTAACACTCGAATATGTGTTTTTAAACTGCCGTTTCAAAGCTATTACATGTTATTACACAGTTATTAATAGGATGCCAATTAGGTGTGAAAACCGAATCCCGGTCATCATTGGTAACGGGAGGCGGGGTTTTACCTGTCAATCACGGTACCACCGTCTCGTTTGGAGACATAGATTAACCTGTCGGATCAATTTAGCTTTTTTTTGCTCGCAGCATCTTCACTAACTAACACAGTTATCACACTATTATTACAATGTTATTAAACAATAGTATTCACTTTATAAGCACTAAAGGCTAAGGCGAGCTGGTTAAATAGAGTTCACAGAATGGGGTCAGTCTAAGTGCCAGGGTCACGCGGTAGCCTCCCCCCCTCCTGACGCTACTATTGAGCGGTACTCACTCCCGCAGACTTCTTATCCGGGTAGATGCAGGTTTCTCCTCCCGCCGTGAAGTTGCAGAAGACTTTGATGGAGTCTCCCGTGCAGCCCTGGTTGGGATCGATCCAGTATTCACCTGAGAGGGGGAGCCAGAAAAGAAATAAGACTCGTCGTTTTTTTTCCACGCTCACGCCGTCCTGGACCCGATGGATTTTCACTTTGGAGAACAACAAATCTGTTAGTGCTAACGCAGACGTCGGAATGGATGTTCTATATCTCGCTCGGAATGGATTGAACCTCTCCAACACACACACACACCCACACACACACACACCTTAAATATCTTCAATATTTTGCACTTTTTCATGTTATTGAATCATTTGATGATTTTTAACTGCAGACTCCTGCATCTCTATGAATTTTATTTTTTAAAAAAGACCATGATTAAACTGTCAAGAAACAGCCTGAAAATCAATTTTCGCAGAAGGCTATAAGAAACAGACCGGGGGGGGGCGAATAAACGCCAACTCTCTGAAATATATATCTAACTTAAAATAAAAACATATTTGTGACTGTGCTTCAGTTAGAAAAGCACATTTTGGGGCCACTTCATTCATTCATTCATTCATTCATTCATTCATTCATTCATTCAAATACCTATGGGCTGGAATGCATCCTCGCTTGTCATTGGACAAGAGGCGGGGTTTGCCCTGAACTAATCATAGGGTGACATATTGAGGTATACAACCATTCACACCCCTGGGGTCTCCATCGTACCATCTGGGAAGTCGGGCTGGCTGAGGTGCAGGTCGTTGCAGGTCCTAGCCGGATTGTCCTGGGTGCCCAACGGGAACTTCATGCGCTCGATGTCCTGTTTGAGGTTGTTGAGGGATCCGAAGACGTCCTCCATCCCCTCCACGCCCACATCTGCGCCGTAATCCGCTAGCGGCTCGTCTCCCTGCATCTCGGCGTGCCGCCTGGTCTTCCTGGAAACCTCCTGGATGGGCAGCGGCTGGATGATGTCACCGGGCGGTCCCTGCAACGCAGAGTTGCCGAGTCAAGCTCACCACAAACTCTTATTTTGGGATGCATTCGCGGGTATAGATTGAGGTTAGCATCCTAGACCTAGCGTTTTCAGGACTCAGAGGCTCGGGTTACTCTCATTGCTGCTGTGCGAGGTCGGAAAAATGTCAAAACACGTCTCTGCTTTACCGTTAACATAGAGAGAGTACAGTTCGGAATTCTGGCACATTTGTACCATCACCGGATACGCTACTGCCTCAACAGCGCCATCTCTCTCTGAATCATTCCTTTCTCTGATTGGCTGTCAGAACATCAATGCAGAGGCCTGTGGAAGATGTTCTATGCACCACTCGCCCTCTGATCGAGTCGGGAGGTTTTCCTTCCCCAGAACCAGTAACAGTTGCGGCATGAGGACCGCCTGCGGATTGGTCAATGGTAAGCTTCCCTTACCCTTTATATCATGGCCCGATTCCAGTGCAGTCACAGTCGGGTGACCTCGGTGGCCACGGCAAATAACTTATACTTGTGCTAAGTGGTGAACAGCATACTCACTGGGGGTCCGGGTGGTCCAATCATTCCTGTATCTCCCTTCTGGCCTTGAGAACCCTGGCAGGAGGGAAAAAGATTTTGGATTTAGACAAGATGGAACCCATCGTGAACCGACTTGGGGAAAATAAAACGCAACTCACCGTTGATCCCTTGGAGCCTTTCTGTCCGTGAGCGCCCTATTAGCAGAGGGGAGGCGGGGGGTGGGGGTGGGGTTAGCATAGTCAGGAGAAGAGCAAGGCAAGGGTACAAATGCAGGTGCGCGAGATGTGGAACTTACAGGAATACCGGGTGGACCAGGGGGACCGAGAGGACCTTGGAGACCCATAGTACCCTGATAAGAATAACAAAATATATCGGAATGTGACAAACAGGAACCACATTTGTATTCATTGGTCGCTGGGCTAAGTGAGATGGTTACGATATCAATCCAACAAAAGAGACATCGGTCTACCGATTTTACAAACGGTCACTCACGATCTTCACACATCAAGACCAGAATGTAAGAGACTTACAGAATCACCCTTGCCACCAGCAGTGCCCTGAGGTCCAGGAAGTCCTCTGTCTCCCTTCTCACCGGGTTCTCCGGGGGGTCCAATCAGACCAATCAGACCCGGGTGACCCTGGAAAAGGTTTCCAAGAAAAGAAAGCCGTATTTTATTAAGTGAAACCAAAGTGCCAACTTTCAGACAAAAGGCTTTGTTTCTGAAGCTTCAGTGTAAGATCAGCGTCGTCGCAGTCTCATCACCTTCTCTCCCTTGTATCCAGAGTCACCTTTCATGCCAGGAAGTCCAGGGGGTCCCTGTAGGGGACACGGTAGATGTGACAAGTGAGACATGAACTCGGAGCATTTTATGCTACGGCCAAGAATGCAGACGTACGACTCCAACAACAGCGCTCTGGGTGAGTGCTCTGGTCTGATTGGCCAGCAAGAAAGTTCTGAATTTTTTCAGTCGCTCTCTTCTGATACCAAAGAAGTTGCTGCTCCAAGCTCGTTAGTAGCACCTTTTGTCCTCAAACATCTACTGGCTCAACAACAGACTTACGAAAAGACGGGCATTGCAGAGCCAATGGGGACCCTCGGGGCGGCCCTGCGGACACACAATGTGCCCACGTACTGCAACCACATGTGTCTGCTTTTTTTCATGGTTACATGGGTGTGCAAGGAGCTAACGGTATAGCTTGGAACTAACTGTGGAGATCACAGAGGGAAGAGAAGGGGAGTTGGGGAGAATCCTGGCGCCGTGGACCCCCCGTGTTACGCTAGTAACCCAAAATTGGATGGCTAAGCTAAAGCAACGGAATAAAACTCCTTTGAGGTTTCCAAACAGGAGCTCCACAGCAACTTGCTAAACCTCCAATTCAGCCAAAGTAAGCGATGTGGTTCTGACGGTGAATCCTGCTGCTTTCAAAATACCACAAGAGAACTCTGCTCTCTTTACAGGAACCAGACAAATTATAACCGACAGAGTGCCGCCAGATCTTTTTGCTGATGGTACCTCCCATGCATGACCGACCTTACATTAAGAGGGAGCGGAAGAGCGTGACCGGTTTGAGTTTCACCCAAAAATTATGAACGCTATGAACTTAAGACTGTCTGGAAAATGACCTCAGTATAAGGCAGAAGTGGATTTGCATGCGACTTCTTTTTTTCCGAAGTGACTTCCCTTCCCATTTGCCGTCGTTCCGTGCGAACCATCTCCTGGATCACCTGATAGCTAACTTGGTACCGACAGGCGACCACGGAAGATACTCGGTGCGTTGCCGTCATGGCAGCCTATCTTTTTTGAAAACACAGAGATTATAGTACGGAGGGGTGGCCCTTACAAGAGGTCCAGGAGGTCCATCTTGTCCGGAGGCACCTGGAAGACCTTGCTCGCCCTGGGAATAACGAAATTTCGTATTTAGAGACAGAATCGCACAATGAGGAACGAGAAGCATGAACCAAAGATCTACTCACAACAGGGCCGGGGATTCCACGCAAGCCCTCAGCACCAGACTTTCCAGGAGGCCCCTGGGGTCCCACGGGTCCGGTTTTGCCGACAGGCCCCTCAGCACCAGCTTCTCCCTGGGTAGCGATCACAGATAGTCACTTGAAAGAGTCGGCTCACAGACCATTTGCAACCCCCTCATCGTTGTGTTGTTTTTATTTCAGAAACTCTCTGGGACTAACCGCAGCGACACCACTCCGCTGAGCAAGACGGATTATTCAGGAGCTGTCATGTCGACAGGGGGGAGGGGATTAAATTGTTCAGAAAGCTAATTAGGCCTGGATTTTACAGGCTTTGCCCCATCTCCATCACGCCAGCGCTAATCCTTCCAATCTTGCACATCGGCGTGAGGTGACGGACGGCATTGTGTCCAAAGATGGGTCAGGGGGGAGATGGGACAGGATCTGACCGGGATACAGATGCGTCCTGAATGTACCTCTGCTCCTCCGTTGGTCTTGTTAGCAGGCCTTAGCTAAAGACCGGCACATTCTTTCAAGATAAACATGGACCATTTCTAGATCTTCTCTCCGAGGGGGGAAATGTAACACCTCGAACGTCAAACTAAGACGGTCTTTTTCGAACGCGATGGAAGGAACGTGTCATGAACCATATGGGATCTTGACCATTCGTCAGCCTTTCGGGGCCGCCATATTGGATTGCTATTTTTGGATTTCACTTCAAACTTCATTTCAAACATCAAACTTCTGTTGAATGTGACTCTTGGTGAAGTAACGCTCATGATGTTGCTCACCTTGGCTCCCTTTTCTCCTTGCCTGCCTTCCTGGCCAGTCGGTCCGACGCTTCCCTGAGGAGAAGATGAGCGGATGACATGAATTTATAGCTTTGGACACCCGCAATGGGCAAACACAATACCAGCGCCGCGAAGAAGCGAAAAGTTCACGTTTGACGCGTACAGAAGCTTTGACCTCGACTGATGCTAGCCGCCGTCGATGTGAGCAATTTGCCCCCGATGTTTCAAAAAAAAAAAAAAAAAAGGGCACGTCGGCGCTCTCATAATAAAACAGCCTCCGGTCAGAACCTTGAAAGGGTTGCGGGGGGGGCGACCCGCCATTAAAAAGCAATAATCGAATACGCAGAACAAAAAAAAACAAAACACCGGCGGCCTTCAGTGGATGTTTTGACCTCAGCCAGATGAACTAATGGATGCGTGCGTGCGTGTGTGTGTGTGTGTGTGTGTGTGCTAAATGGGTGAGTGGCCACATGCATCAACGGTCAGCGACCCTGGGTGTTTTCTGAAGAGATACTGGAACCGGCTGAATTGAAAAAACATAAAATAAAAGACATCACAAAGCTATTAACGTGGACATGGGGCTTGGGATTCATTTGCCACCCCATGCAGGACTCGGCTGGAAACGCCAAGTCCTGCATGAATAGCTGTGGCTTCACCTGCGCCGCCGATCAAATGGTATCTCCCATTATCCAAGGATACTCCATTTGGACCAGAGGGCGAATGTTGTATGCTTCACATGAAGTGTGAATGACAGGATGAATGGTTGTACGTCTCTACATGACATCTAACTGAAGGGGCGAATGTTGTATGCTTCACATGAGGTGTATGCAAGACGGTCAATAGTTGTATGACTTTCCAGGATTAGTGAATGACAGGATGAACGGTTGTATGTGTCTACATGACGTGAGTGAAAGAGTGAATAAGAGACATGAATGAGACGGTTAATGGCTTTATGTCTGTATGACTTGTGAATCACAAAGTGAATGGTTGCATGTGTGAATGAGAGAATGAATGGCTGTGAGACAATATACCCTGTGAATGAGAGCGTGAATATTTTCCGTCTCTATATCACATGTGAATGATAGAGTGAATGGTTCCATGTATTTATTTGACACGTCAATGAGAGGTTGAATGTATGAATGACAGGGTGAATGCGGCTCTATGATTGGTCCAGGGTGAACCCTGCCTACGGAGGGAGAGGCTCCGGCCCTCCTGTCCCGGATCGGTGAGATAGATCATGAATGAATGAATGAATGAATGAATGAATGGAATAAATCATTTTTAGATCTTCAACCCTTGCGAGCCCTCGTGGCCGTCAAAGTCGTCCGCAGGGGACGCGGCAGGCTTGTTTTTGTGTTTCTTCGGGGAAACGAAAGGCGGACGGAAAGCCGAACGAGCTCGGTGAGAAAGATTGATGATGTTTGAAAATCAAGGCCTCCCGTCCCGCTGTCTCCCGTATGGCACGTTAATAGCGTGATTCATCGCTAACCGTGAAACATTATTAGCCTAAATGGAAGGGTTCGTAAAAAAAAAAAAAATGCTACGCCGGCCGAACAGAATAATCCAGGCCGAGCCCGATGACTCGACAGAGGGATCTTAAGACATTGTTCTATAAAAGAAAGACGGACATCGGTTGTAGCTGCTCGTACGGCCACCGCAGGTTTTTAAATCCGCTCACCCGTTTGCCAGGAGGTCCCGGTACTCCAGCCTCGCCAGAAGGCCCTGGGGGTCCCTGTGTAGGACAAACAGAGAGAACATCAAATGTTGTAGACGTGTAGACATGTAGACGTCTCCACCTTCAAAGCTTTTAACGAGGACAATTAGCCGGGGATTCACAGATTTTCTTCTCATCTCTAAGGCCCGCGCCTTCAAACCCCATCGTCCAATCAGCTCCCTGCCCTTCTTCTTCTTCTTCTTCCTCTTCTCCTTCTTCTTCTCCAAACTGGTAGTTCACGTGTAGGAAACCCGTCGTTACTCCGTCGTCAATGGATCGGGGGTTCTTCACAGGAAGCCGGTGATGCAGACGTCATCCAATCCGAGGTTTCATTGCGACTCACTCGGCAAACATTTTGCCGTTATCATCACACGAGGCTGACCCGTGGAACCCCCCACCCCCGCAAAGTGGAAGGCCGGAGGTTAGGGGAACTTACAGGTTGACCGGCATCTCCATCATCTCCCTTGTCACCCGCCAAGCCGTCGAGTCCCTGTTCGGAGGAGAGACGAACGAAGCAGTCACACATGTATCCGAACACCGGCCTACGAAAAGACGCAAAATCGGCGGGTTCACAGGACTCACAGCAGCGCCGGGCTCTCCGGGTGGACCTGGGTCTCCTGGGAAGCCGACAGGACCCTGCGGAGATTCAAATAATGAGAGGTCTGAGCCGAGGAGCTGGCGGCGTCAGCGACAGGCGGGGGAACAGTACGTACAGGGTTGCCCTTGGGGCCGTCATCTCCGGGAGGTCCACGAGCCCCAGCGGGTCCGGCAGCTCCGGGCGGGCCGCTCTCACCCTTCTCGCCTGTCTCTCCTCTCGGGCCCTGGAGAAGAGGACGGGATGGATGTTTGACAAAGTTGGTAACGACAGTGGTTATTAGATGTCATTACTGGAGCATTACTGCAGCGCTAAGCTAGCGTAGGGGGGTCTAACCCCCCCCTGCAAAAGGTGCTATAAACTTTGCACATTTTAAGTGGAGTCATCCAAGCTAAAACATTTTTTTTCATAAAAATGCAATTTATTATCTTATGAAAGACGAATCAAGGATATTTAAATTCCATATCTAAATGGCTCGATCTGGAAGTACTCGCAGGTACTCGTAATAAACATCTCTCCACAGGGCGACATGTACACGCTCTTGATGTATCTTAACAGGTCTAAGGGGATAAACAGGGTGCATGAATTCGCTTCCAGAAATACTTCCTGCTGCCATAACAACAACATTCTGGTGTTTTAAAAGTGTACTTACTCCTGTACCGGGCTCTCCGGGTGGTCCCGGGTTGCCGGCCTCTCCAGATTCACCCTGTTGTATCGCAGTTAAAAACAAGTGTTAGCATGCGACTAAGTGAACCTTTGGAAAATACTCGAAAGAAAATAAATAGGATTAAAAATAAAAACGATATCGCTAACTCAAGCGTATTTTCGGTCGTACCTTCTCTCCGACGCCACCCATTGCTCCGATACCTCCTGGAGGACCTTGAGCTCCCTGAAGACAGAGGCCGTCGTCAGTAAGAGTACGAGGAAAGTATCGTGTGTTTGCAAGTATTTCGAATAGGGGAAAAAATGTCCTCAAGAAGCCAGGTAGTTTTTGTAAACGTGTGAAGACAAACTCACGTTGGCTCCACTAGAACCCTGGGGGCCTCTGGGGCCAGGAGGACCGGGCGGACCCTGTTGGCGGCAAAAACTTGGTCAGTATCTCTGCAGGCTTCTTGTACTTCACAGGTGTACTTTCCTAAAAGTCCCGCAGAGTACACGTCCATGTGACACAGTTTTTCAGAAAATCATCGGCTTTTCGTCGACATATTGAATTTTCAGAAATGGCAGTAGCGGCGGTATTCAGGGCTGTACTTTTATAAAGTAGACGGTAAAGCAAAGTTCTGCTGTGTTGTGCATTTTTGACATGTACCTAAAGGCAGCAGCAGCAGCATAAGATAAGATAAGATAAGATAAGATAAGATAAGATAAGATAAGATAAGATAAGATAAGATAAGATAAGATAAGATAAGATAAGATAAGATAAGATAAGATAAGATAAGATAAGATAATACTTTATTGATCCCCATAGGGGAAATTGAGGCGTTGCAGCAGCATCATTAGAGGAAGAAAAAAAACAAAAAAAACAGGAAAGATAAATAGACAAATATGACAGTGCAAACACATATGCACATAAGTAACCATACATTCCACACACACGTATACATACATTTTTACACACATACCCATACCTACATAAATATATATATTCACATATACACACTATACACAATATACACATACACATATATGCATACACATTTCCACATAGATAGCACAAAATAACATGAGCAGAAATAAATAGATTTGAAGGATTAAAGTATGGAGTTACCACCAAATATGTACAAGATGACATTTCTGATGAAGTAAAAAGGAAAATATCAATTTACGCGGCGTAACTTCGGTTTCCTCAGCAATGACAAAGGACACACTTGTGACCCCAAACTACGGAGTACTCACATGTACGAGTACGTGTAAAAATAAAAAAAGCTCACCATGGCTCCCACGTCTCCGTTCTCTCCTTTCTCGCCGGGGGGACCAGGCAGACCCTGGGAGGAAGAGAGACAGAAAGACAAAGGTCACGCCAGGTAAAGAAAACAAATGAAAAAAAAAATCAGGCGCGATCGGAATCCGACAAGAAGGTGCCCGGAGCGTTAAACAGTTTGGCTTGGGGACGCGGCGTGATGGAGAATGCGCGAGAGTTCCCGAGTGTAAACACACAATTAGTCAAAAAGGACACCTTTTGTAATTAAAGGGTAGGGGAGGCTGGGGTATAATCAGCGCGTCTAAATTACTGGGTGGGCGCTCCATCCGTCTACGTCCCCTGGAAGGTGGAAACAATGGGGGCAGCTCAGGCGACGCATATTATCCAGATGTGAGATTCAATCATGCTTGACTAAATAAGTTGGAATGCAACTTTGGAAGGTAAATGAGGGTGCTGTTATTTGCTTTCCCCCCATCCCACCCTCTGCAGTTATTATGGAACAATGGGAATCCAGCAGCAGCAGCAGCGGTAGAGGTACATTTGCCGTCAACCTTGTGCCATTTTGCAGAAGGTTTTTAAGGCACTTAAAGGTAAGGGCTTGGCAGGGTTTCCGCTCATTCCTTGAAAATCGTTTTCCGTGACATTTCCAGCTGTGGCAGTAAGACAGCCGTACGCTAATACGTCAGCAGAAGTGTTCTCTTCCACAGCTTTGCATGCATGTTGTCCTCTTCTGCCTCCAGAGGCCCGATTTATATGATGTGGCATCTGTTACCCCAAACT
This sequence comes from Fistularia tabacaria, assembly GCA_901007705.1. NCBI lineage: Eukaryota > Metazoa > Chordata > Actinopteri > Syngnathiformes > Fistulariidae > Fistularia > Fistularia tabacaria. The sequence goes on along the minus strand of CAAKHD010008589.1, from coordinate 6,231 downwards.
TATCTGGTCACTCGCGCACAAACTCTTGCAACACTCTTCATCTGGAAGTGACTAGTCTGGTCCTGGGACAATTCTTCGGCCAGGAGTAGTTCTTACAGGGGTTTGAAAAGTCACTACAGCTTGCGACAAAGTCAAATGTAAACACGGGGTAGCAGAGGGGACGAGCAAATTTGATTGGCCGATGGTGTCGGACGGGGAGAGAGCAGAGAAGCACTGTGTCTAAAACGTTGAAGACGAGCGATCGTTTTCAAGGACAGCTTGAGCCTTTTCTGGACATTTGACCTTGACTTTTTCAAAAATGTCCAAGGTCAATCATTGTGTGAGAACTGTAAACAGCTGGATGGACCAGAGTTAGCTGAGGAGTGCACAGCCCTCAAACCTGTCCACAGGCGCGTAGACCTGCAGGCTCAATGCAGTCAGACCGAGCACAGCCGCCCCTTAGCATCTGGATACGAGCGATACATTCTCCCGGCAAAGACTCCTGACGCTTCACGCTGAGAAACCCGACCTCTTACCCTCCAGACAGCCATTCATTCCCCCGGTCGGGAAAAAAAAAATCATTAATGCTCCGGATAATTGCACCGAGGAGACGTGGCGGTCCTCCCTGTTAGCATCTATCGGAGGACAGCTTAGCCAAACATAATTAAAGGAGCGGAGATGAAGTGCATTACGGCCAATTAAAAGCCAATTGCACTTAACAACAACGTTATCTGGCCCTGGTGACCGGCGGAGCTCTTTTAATTCCGTCCGAGCTGAACCCTGGGATAATTGACTTGGAGCTGTTCTAAAAGTTCGACGTGTTGCTAGGGGAGTCGAACGGAAGACGAGGAGAAATATATGTATCCATAGATTATGGGATTATGGGTTGCCGTTCCAGGATCTTCTATTAGAGAATGTTTACCATCCAGGTTGGTGGTGTAGTTGGATGTGGCACAATGGCCCGCGCTCGCATTCAGCACGAGCTCCATCCGAGAGTCACGAATCCATCGGGTGAATTGATTAGCTTTGCAAAACAAATAGTACCGGCGCTCATTCGGGCCCGAGAGCCCCCTTGCCTGAGCGGTTTACTGCATGATAATGATGCAGCCTGAGCGGAAAACCGATGGCAGCCCAGCCGCCGCTGCCGCCGCCGCCACCCCTACCCCGCCTCCTCGCCATTAACACCGCGGCGAAATGCCAAGTGCAAAATGTTAGCAATGGTGATGGATTCCTTGCTTGCTTTAGCTAGATCTATTCTCAGGAAAGTCCTTGAGGGGAGAAAGACATTATTTGCCCGGGAGCGAAACAAAGGCTGATTAGAAGTCGAGGCTGCATTAATAAATGATGCTCTGTTTTGATGTAATGTAAATGATGTAAGGGGAGATGAAGTGTTGGCTCAAGGGGCGAGGCAGGAGCTCCCTTCTGCAGAGCAGGAGCGATGCGGATACTCCCGCGGAGTCGGAGAAGGAAGGGAACGGATAATTGTTTGTCCACCTACCTGCAGTCCGATGGGTCCAGGTAGACCGGGGAACCCCCTAGGGCCTTCGTCTCCTTTCTGGCCGAACATACCCTGCTGTCCTCTGGGTCCTGCCTCGCCGTCACTGCCCTGTGGGAGGTCAACGTTCATGAGGGTTAGCGTGAATAAAAGGGGAGTCCAAGGACATGAACTTTGTTGTTTTCTGATGTTATAGGGTGTTTTCCATGGCTCCCGCCCCTCATTTCTCCATGGTGTTCAGGGTCAAGAGGGAAGGGGAGCCTCTGGCAGCCAGACCCCTAAAGTGCCATGAACGTGGATGGATGGATGGATGGATGGATGGATGGATGGATGGATGGATGGATGGATGGATGGATGGATGGATGGATGGATGGATGGATGGATGGATGGATGGATGGATGGATGGATGTGGATAAGCAGTATCTCTGTCTCATCGTGGGTCTGCACACACAATGGCTTAGTCGCCATTGTCGACGTTCACATCGTGGTCAGACAGGAAGTGGCTCTTTGCACGCTCTGCTTTTAGTCCGTCACAAAATCATAGCTGCATTCACTGGCCGGGCATGTGTACGATCTTGTTTCCAATGGTCCGAGATCATTTCAGAACGCCACCGGCGGCACGTGAATCGGGCGCTTTCGCCAACGGATGGATGAATTAGATGTTGTCGCTCAATGAACGGATTAATTAAACGCGTTAGTCAATCTTCTTTTCCTTTGGGCTACTCACCACATCCAACCCCATTCCCTGTATCCTCTCCTCTCACTCCAATCTGTCAATGAAAGAGTGAATAACTCTGGAGGTGCATCTATGCTACCACCACCTCACTCCCTCACTGTTGTCGCGCCCTAACACCGTTGTCTATTCTATCCCTACTGGTGTCTCTCCATTGCATTCTGATTATCTTTGTCATTGTTGTTGTCACTCAGTTTGTTTTTTATTTTTGCCCTTGTTGTTGCCGTTTTTGGTCGTCTATTCTCACCCTCGCTGTTTATTTATTTCTTTCTTTTTTATTTTATCATCATTATTGTTATTTTGCTCTATTTTGTCCCCTGCGGCCTATTCTTTTTTTATTTATTTTTTTTCATATCTTTTGACTATCTTTTAATAGTCTCTCTTATTTATATCTAAACTCATGTTTATTGATCTTGTTATTGTTGCGCTGCTGAGACAAAAGAATGTCCCCTATTCGGGTCAATAAAGTATGATCTTATCTTATCTTATCTTAATAAGATGTTTTGGTCAATAAGATGTGTGATGAATCGTCGTTCTTTGGGTTCCTTTTGGTCTTCGAACGGGAACTAGCTACTTCGCCGAAATCCGACACCACTTTCTTCGCTCTTCTTGAGCCTCATGTGTTCATGCGCTAACTCCTCCTCAATAGAAAGATAAAATCTAAAAGCTTTCCTTTAAAGATACGGGGGAGAGAGTGCAACCCGAAGAGGGAGTCAGTCTCCGGGTTGCCCGACGATGCCGACTTCCACTGAACAGCCGACATCAAATGGAATGGCAAAGTCAGCCGTCACCAACATTCGCCGTCAAACTGATGTTCTGGAGGTGGGGGGGCTGGCGGGGGCTGGCGGTGGCAGCCGCGGCGAGAATCTCAATTCAGCAAGAAGAAATGGCCGCTCCTTCCACGGCTGGAAAAAAAAAAAGGGTGGGGGTTCGGGAATGACTCGGCAGTGTAGCTGGAGCGCCACCTGCTGCCCCGAGGACAATCATCGTATGCGGCTAACGTCGACGCCAGTTTGAGCAAGGACGCGATCTCCGAATCCACAAACTGGGTTCGTGACCTCCAGTGACCCCCTCCCCCTAAACCGGGTGGCCGACGCGAAAGGTCTTACTGCATTAAAAAAATAAATAAATAAATAAATAAATAAAGGCCTTGCAAGAATCTCAACGAGGATCGGCCTCCTGGTGAATTTCAAAAATCTGAGTGACACAGAGAAAAGCTGTCTCGCCCTCAGATCCATTGTACAGAAAGCATCCCACCAAAAAAACCCAACTTTTTTTCTCTACTATCGCAATATAATTACACAAATGAAAATTTCAGCTGTTGTGTAACTGAGGCTCTGAGCCGTGCCAACTCCCGTTAGCCCAATCATTGTGAGCTAAATGCCATTAATGTGTCAGGAAATGCTGTCGGACCAGAAGACGACTGACGGTCATTTCCTGAAAAGCCATCGTCATTTGGAATCCCGTCACCTGTCCGTCATGTTCAAAGGGACTGAGGGATAGGGCGGGCGGGGGGGGGGGGGGGGGGGGGGGCCCCGGATCCTTTATCGCCCCCACAGGGGGCGAGGGGGGGGGGCCCGGGAGGGAACGGGGGGGAAAGGGCGG